>QGOB01004111.1:0-96013 GCA_003313055.1 Termitomyces sp. MG145 | reverse complement strand
GCCGGAAGCTGAGCCGGAAGCCGAGCCGGAAGCCGAGCCGGAAGCCGAGCCGGAAGCCGAGCCGGTGGAGTCAGCGGCAGAAGCGGAGGTGGGGAACGAGACAGGTGAAGCGGAGGCAAAGGACTTGGTGAGTTCATTCGTCCTTTAGCGGTCGGTCAGTAACGCTAACGGAATTCGCTAGGTGGATAGGTTTGGGACTCCTCCTCGACCGACTATCAGGGAGGAGGAGATCGAGTGGTTGGGGGAGGACCTACCAGTCCCGTTCCCGTTCGATCCCAGAGGCGACTTGGAACGGTATCGGGCGAGGGCAGCAGAGGTCGGGCGACTGATGAGGAGGGAGATGCGGGCGGCGGAGGACGACTTGTGAGCGGCGCGGGCTCGCTACTGACTGTTGGCGAGGGCGCGAAGCGCACTAACGTGCTATCAAGATGACTGCGACGCCTTCGTCGCGTGGCAGGCAGAGGCAGGTGTGACGGAGGAGCACTGGGGGAAGTCGGGGGATGGAGAGCTGCCTTCGGATGACAATCTCCCCATGCCCTAAAAACATTTTTTTCTTTTTAGTTTTTGTCATATTGCTTTTTTGGAGACTGACCCCCTTAAGGGGTCTTTTTTAAATAAACGGTTTTCTTGGAGTATGGGTCAACCGGTAAGAATAGCGGTCGGAGGAAAGGGAAGTGTCAGATAGAGAAGATAAGTCAAACAGATAGAGAAGGGTCGAAGCAGAAGGAATTAAACGGTTAAAATAAAATAAACGCTCAGTAGATCATCATGGCACTTGCGCAACGTCGCTTAGCGACTGCGTCTTAACGAAAGGTGGAGTGCAAAATCAAAGCGAAAGAAACAACAGAAAAATAAACGGTGGAAAAAGATAAACGCTCAGTAAACCATCATGGCGCTTGTGCAAGGTCGCTTAGCGACTGCGTTTTAACGAAAGGCGAATGGGGAGCGGTGGTGACAAGTTAAAAAGAATAAGTAGAGGGCTTAATGGTTGTGCGTGTATGTCAGAAAGTGTAGGTAGAAAGAAAGTCTATGATGGATAGAAATGGAGTAAGTAAAGGTGAAACAATAGAACCAAAACAATAGAAATAAGGCTTATCGAGAGCCGTTAAGGTTTTTGGGGAGCTTAACGGTGAGTGGGGTGTATAGTGGAAATGGTGTTTTCTAGTCTTCTTCGGCGGTCTTTTCCAATGATTCGTCATGATTAAGGGAGTCTTCGTCATCAAGTAAGTCGGTTTCTTCTAGTATTCTTAAACGGTCAGTATCGATGTCGAAGGTGTTGGTAGGGAGAGGGATGTGGTCGCGGGCAAAATAAGGGACTAGGCGAAAGGCAACTACTGGTCGGTGGAGTACGGATCCATCTAATTCACAGACAATGTAAGTGCCTCCACGGTTACATGAGATTACCACTAGCAGTCCTAAGTAACGAGGTCGCATCTTCTTGTTATGGGTGACTTCAATGCGTGTATTCCTCATCAATACTAGGTCTCCTTGCTTGAAGTCGTAGTCTCGAATGGTAGCGGCGTATTCTTGTTCGAAACGGAGAGCCGCTAACTGGCGGGCGGTAAGGACGGTATCATGTAAACGGTCGAGATCGGCTTGTCTGCATTGTAGGTTGATGGTGCGTCAGGCGATGAGGTTGGTAGTCGTTAACAGGGAATCGGGAGGTGGCTGGAGGTAGGTCGCTTCGATGATGTCGGCGGGGAATAGGGGATGAGTACCGGTAGTGTCATAGTAAGGGGAACAACCCATGCGGCGGCGGACGGTAACGCGTTCTGACCAGAAGACAGAGTAAGCAGCTGAGCTCCACTTGGACTGGTCCCTGTTAATGGCTTTGAAGAGGGCCTGTCAAACGTCAAAGTGACGTTGTTCAGCGATGCCGTTAGCACGTTTGTTGTAACTGGATATGCGAATGTGGTTGATGTGATACTTCTTGGTGAGGTAAGCGACGGCTTTAATGATGGGGGGACCGTTATCAGTAACAATTTCATTAAGGGCGCCCCAGCGGCAGATGATGTCTTCAAAGAGCCACTTAGCGATAGTGTCAGTATTTTCGCAAGCGAGCATGCGGAATTCGGGGTAGTGGATTAGCGAACAGCGTCCTTGGATGATATACTTGAACTTGTTTGAAGGCTGCATGAACATGGTGTCAATGTAGATTTTGCTGAATAAGGGGGCGGGGATAGCGATGGTAGGCGGTATGAGGACTTTGGTAGTTTGGTGGACTTGGCAAATGTGGCACGAGCGAATGTACCAAACGATATCGGCCGCTACCTGTGGCCACCAAAAGCGCTCCAGCAGGGCGGCTCTCGTAGCGAACAGACCGCGGTGTTCAAGGTCGTCATGCATAGCGTGCAGAATGCGAAGTCGTGAGTCAACCAGTATGAAGAGCTTGTGCTCACCGTTACGATTGTGTCGCCAAAGCTTGCCGTTAGCGAGGAAGAAGCTGCTAGCGTAGCGAAGGAAAGTAGCGAGGGCTTTGTCGTCAAGGTCTGGCGGTCGCTTGAAGTTGGTAAGCCACTGCCAGACGAGTTGAACTCTTTTGTCGCTGGCCAGGGCCTTGGGTGAGCGAGGGACGTTGTCGTAGGAAAGGGGGTCGGCAATGGGTGGAATCAAGACTTCGGTAAGGGGAATGGTATCGTTAATGAATGTCGTTAGAGTCGGACAGTAGTGGGCGAGCGGGGGTAAACGAGGGACGGTAGAGGTGGAATGGGCGAGGGCAGTCAGTAACTGAACATGGTGCATGAATCTGTGCATATGATCGATCCAATCTTCGAAGATATCATTGTTGGCGTCGTCTGGGGGAGGGTTGGTAGGCTGTAACGGTCGTCGCGAAAGTCTGTTGGGCCCATGAAAGGTCCCTTTAACGTGTACGAGCTCGAAGTGGAACATAAGGATGGCCATGATCCAGCGGTTCATACTAGCTGAGGGCTGAATGTCAGGGTTCTGCAGCATACCTTTGATGTAACGGGCGTCGACTTCGATGATAAGGTTCCTAACGCCTAGGACGTACATGCGTAGTGCCTGCAGGGCTCAGTACAAACCGTAAAGCTCGAGCTTGGGTTGACTGAAGCGGGCTTTGCATTTGTTAAGGGTGATGGAACCGAAGCGGTTATAGCGACGTTGCTTGCAATTGTCAGTAGTGCACTGGCAAAGGTAGAAACCGACCGCTATGTAGGAAGTGTCGACCGCTAAGATCACAGGATTGTCGGATTTGTAGTCGATGGAAACGAGGGGTTTAGCGTCGTGTAAGGCTTTGACGAGGTCTTTCTGGGCGTTAAGCTGGTCGGGTCCAAATTCGAAGGGAACACCAGTACGGGTGAGCTTCGTTAGGTGATGAGCGCGATGGGCGAAGTTCTTAACGAACATCCGGAGGACTCCAACAGTACCTAGGAAGGCGCGGACTTTGGTTAGCGACTGGCAAGGGCCCCAGCAGTCCAATAGCGCTAAACGGTTCTCGTCAGGAACTCGGCCGGTAGGAGTGCAAACATGGCCAAGGATTTTAAAGGTTGGCACGCAAAGGACTAGCTTGTGACCAGAGAAAGTGCCACCACAGTACTTCATGCGCTGAAGGACACGGTTCAGGAGCTTAAAGAACTCCCAAAGCGCTAAACAGATGTTGGGATTGTCGGGATGCTTAGCAGGTGTGCCGTTAATGAGTTTCCAGTCCTTCGGGCCTTTAACGGCAACGTCGCAAATGAAGCTGAGGGCGTTATGGGGGATCTTGGGCTGGAGGATGTGGGTGACGTCGTCGTGGAAGATGGGCACAGCGTTAGTCCATCCCATCGGGAGCGTTACTATATGGAGGGTGCCAAACGGTGTCTGGAAAGTCGTTAAGTCACGGGAGGCCGGATCGATAAGGCGCTCGTCATAGCCAACATAGAGGTCAAGGGTAGCGCCGCAAATGCGGCCAGCAAAGGATTCGGCAACGTGGTCAGGAAAGGGGGGAACGCCAGAGTGGCGGATCGTGACTTGGTTTAACAGCTCGAGGCTGTGGGATAGCGGCGGCGGCGATGTCAAGAGGTTCCTTTTTAATGATAGTAGTTGGTACGGGGGCGGGGGTGTTAACGGTGGGAGTCTTAGCGTTAGCGGTCGTCGGTTTCTTCGAAGTCGTAGCGATGTTGGTACCCTTCAGAACCCATTTGGCAGCTTCAAAGACTTGTTCTACCTCATAGGGGTCCTCTGGGTGATGGTTGGGAAGGGTGATTTCAAGACAGCGGACGAGTTTGGACCATCGCAAAGTTGGTATGCCTTGCTGGAACAGACGGCGTTCCTCGTTTCGATAGATTTTGCCTTTAGCCAGGAGCCAACGCGCCAGGCACTGGAAGTCCCTATAGTAATCCGAGAAGTGTCCGAGAGTAGAGATACCGGCAGAGAAGGTCTGGTTAACGAGTCGCTCGAGATCCTGAAGAGTGTAACGGGCAGATTCTTCAGCGCCAGGATATAAACAAAAGACTGCTATCTTCCACTCGGCGTAAGTATGGTCACTAAACTCCGGCAAGCCAAGCCAGGTCTCCACGGTGTCATACGATACATACCGAGCGGCGTATTCCTTTTTCTGGTTATCGTCATTAACGGCACAGTCCGCTAAGAGATATTTGAGCTTGCAGAAATACTGGGCAAGCTCTCAGGGGCAACTCTCGTCCCATTTAGGTGTGGTAGAGTCGTTGCGAGGTGGCATATGGCGGGAAAGACGGGCGTCACCCATGGCGGTAGGGTTAACGGGTGTTGGTAAGGGCATAGAGGATTGAACTGGGGAGTAAGGGTCTGGGGATAGCGGTGGTAGTGGTGCGTCGAGGAAGTTGTTGATGTGATGGCCGGGGAAGTTCTCTAAGAGTTCGGTAACGTCGAGAAGTTCCCTAACGGTAGCGAGTTCCTCTTCAAGGTTACGAGGTGGAGGCATTAAAGGTGATAACGGCGATGGAGGGGGAATGTCAAAAGGAATAACTGGTAGCGTGGATTTGAGACGTAAACGGTTTTTAGCCTGGAGGCGAGTTTCCAGAGGAATTTTGCTATAGAACCCCTTGCGGTGGGCTCCAAAATGATGCGCTGACTTACCGCCTAGCTGCCATGCAGGGAACAACCAACAAGACCAGCTAGATAGGGATAGCTAGCAAGCAGTAGCGTCACGTGTGTATGAGAGGAGTCAAGCAAAGTCCCAGAAACCCGGTAAGGAGATGAGAGGTCGGAGTCGGTAAGGAAGTGTGAGAGAGCGGTAAGAGATAATGGTGCGGCTGCTAGTGTCTGCGCCGAATCATTGCTAAGTGAGAAATCTGTCCAAGACCCAAAAGGCCGTTAAGGAATAGCAGAAGAGTTAACGGAAATATATGAGCTGCTAGCCGTAAGCGCTAGTGTTTAACAAAGGCAAAACGAGGGCACCCGTATGGTGCTTAACAAAAGCGGAGCGAGGGCGCCCGTATGGCGCTTAACGAAGGCGACAAGTGCTAGTCCAACAATACTGTCGGGCTAAGCACGAGGAGCAAAGTAGACTGGACTGGGTAATCCCAAATCAGCCGTTGACGAAGCAAGAGCGTGAACGTGATCTTAAGCATAGTCTGAAGTGGGGACTAGACTCTGGTACGATTTGATGATTTGTAGCTACTGACAGGGCAGTATTTATAGGTACGTGAGGTGATAGATAAAAGGGGAAACCGGTAATAGGTAGTAAGCATAGCGGATGCATGTGATAGTGTGATAGTGCGTGTCGGGAGTAAGGCGATAAAAGAGGAAACCGGTAAGAGATAGTAAGCATAGCGGATGCATGTGATAATGCATGCCAGGGGCTGTAGAGAGGGGCCTGGAGTGTTGCAAGGTCGGCTGAGTCGTTAAGGGAAAGGTCGGTAACGGTCAGTGTCGTTAGCGGTCGGTCGGTAGCGGTCACGTGCTGAGGTCACGTGCTTGGTTCGACTTGTCGGTGTCGGGCAGCCGGCGCTGACTGGGGTGTATCACCCTCTCTACCCCTGTTTACATCCCCTTCCCAGCCATTTACGCCGCGGCCAAGCCAAAACGCAAAGGAGTCCAAGTCAAGAAGAAATATAAGCCTGTCGCGTTGAAGACCAAGCCCGTCGCTAGCCATGTTAGCGAAGACTTCCAAATCGAACGACATATCCTTGGCGACCCCTTAGCAAACATACCCAAGCTCGATCCTAATCCCCTTCCTTTCTTACCGACTCCCCGCTTTACCAACGACCGCAAAGCGACTTTTGTTAAGGAACACGATACCGGCTTTCTTACCCAAGATGAGCTTAACGTACTCGTGGACCTTGTCGCTAAGCAACAAAACGCATTCGCTTGGGAAGGCTCCGAACGAGGTAGCCTTTGACCCAACTTCTTTCCCCCCGTCCGCATACCGACTATCCCTCACGTTCCTTGGGTTCAGCACAACCGACCAATACCGCCAGGTCTCGAAAAGGAAATCTGCGAGATCATCCGTAGCAAGATCCAAGCAGGCGTTTACGAGCCCTCGAACTCCGCTTACCGGTCATGCTGGTTCTGTGTCTTGAAGAAAAATGGTAAACTTCGTCTAGTCCACAGCCTCGAGCCATTAAACCAAGTCACGATCCGCCACTCTGGCGTTCCCCCCTTTCCTGACCACGTTGCCGAATCCTTTGCTGGCCGCATTTGCGGCGCTACCCTTGACCTCTATGTTGGCTATGACGAGCGCCTTATCGATCCGGCCTCCCGTGACTTAACGACTTTCCAGACACCGTTTGGCACCCTCCATATAGTAACGCTCCCGATGGGATGGACTAACGCTGTGCCCATCTTCCACGACAACGTCACCCACATCCTCCAGCCCAAGATCCCCCATAACGCCCTCAGCTTCATTGACGATGTTGGCGTTAAAGGCCCGAAGGACTGGAAACTCATTAACGGCACACCTGCTAAGCATCCCGACAATCCCAACATCCGGTTAGCGCTTTGGGAGTTCTTTGAGCTCCTGAACCGTGTCCTTCAGCGCATGAAGTACTGTGGTGGCACTTTCTCCGGTCACAAGCTAGTCCTTTGCACGCCAACCTTTAAAATCCTTGGCCACGTTTGCACTCCTACCGGCCGAGTTCCTGACGAGAACCGTTTAGCGCTATTGGACCGCTGGGGCCCTTGCCAGTCGCTAACCAAAGTCCGCGCCTTTCTAGGTACCGTTGGAGTCCTCCAGATGTTCGTTAAGAACTTCGCCCATCGCGCTCATCACCTAACGAAGCTCACCCGTACTGGTGTTCCCTTCGAATTTGGACCCGACCAGCTTAACGCCCAGAAAGACCTCGTCAAAGCCTTACACGATGCTAAACCCCTCGTTCCCATCGACTACAAATCCGACGATCCCATGATCTTAGCGGTCGACACTTCCTACATAGCGGTCGGTTTCTACCTCTGCCAGTGTACTACTGACAATCGCAAGCAACGTCGCTATAACCGCTTTGGATCCATCACCCTTAACAAATGCAAAGCCTGCTTCAGTCAGCCCAAGCTCGAGCTTTATGGTTTGTACTGAGCCCTGCAGGCGCTACGCATGTACCTCCTAGGCGTTAGGAACCTTATCATCGAAGTCGACGCCCGTTACATCAAAGGTATGCTGCAGAACCCTGACATTCAGCCCTCAGCTAGTATGAACTGCTGGATCATGGCCATCCTTATGTTCCACTTCGAGCTCGTACACGTTAAAGGGACCTTTCATGGGCCCAACGGACTTTTGCGACGACTGTTACAGCCTACCAACCCTCCCCCAGACAATGCCAACAATGATATCTTCGAAGATTGGATCGATCGTATGCACAGATTCATGCACCATGTTCAGTTACCGACCGCCCTCGCCCATTCCGCCTCTACCGTCCCTTGTTTACCCCCGCTTGCCCACTACCGTCCGACTCTAACGACATTTGTTAATGATACCGTTCCCCTTACCGAAGTTTTGATTCCGCCCGTTACCGACCCCCTTTCCTACGACAAAGTCCCTTGCTCACCCAAGGCCCTGGCCTGCGATAAAAGAGTTCAACTCATCCGGCAGTGGCTTACCAACTTCAAGCGACCGCCAGACCTTAACAACAAAGCCCTTGCTACTTTTCTTTGCTATGCTAACAGCTTCTTCCTCGCTAACGGCAAGCTTTGGCGACGCAATCGTAACGGTGAGCACAAGCTCTTCATACTGGTTGACTCACGACTTCGCATTCTGCACACTATGCATGACGACCTTGGACACCACGGTCTGTTTGCTACAAGAGCTGCCCTGCTAGAGCGCTTTTGGTGGCCACAGGTAGCGGCTGATATCGTTTGGTACATTCGCTCGTGCCACATTTGCCAAGTCCACCAGACGACCAAAGTGCTCATACCGCCTACCGTCACTATCCCTGCCGCCTTATTCAGCAAAATCTACATCGACACCATGTTCATGCCGCCTTTGAACAAGTTCAAGTATATCATCCAAGGATGCTGTTTGCTAATCCACTATCCCAAATTCCGCATGCTCGCCTGCGAAAATACCGATGCTATCGCTAAGTGGCTCTTTGAGGACATCATCTGCCGCTGGGGTGCCCTTAACAAAATCGTTACCGACAACGGTCCCCCCAACTTCGACAATAAGGTTTCTAATGCCTAGGAGGTACATGCGTAGCGCTTGCAAGGCTCAGTACAAACCGTAAAGCTCGAGCTTGGGCTGACTAAAGCGAGCTTCTTGTTCATTAAGGGTGATGAAGCCGAAACGGTTATAGCAACGTTGCTTGCGATTGTCGGTTGTACACTGGCAAAGGTAGAAGCCGACCGCTATGTAGGAAGTGTCAACCGCTAAGATAATGGGATCGTCGGATTCATAGTTGATAGGGACAAGGGGTTTAGCATTGTGCAAGCCCTTGGCAAGGTCTTTCTGGGCGTTAAGCTGATTGGGTCCAAATTCGAAGGGAACTCCAGTATGGGTGAGCTTTGTTAGGTGATGAGCGCGATGGGCAAAGTTCTTAACGAACATCCGGAGGACTCCAACAGTACCTAGGAAGGCACAGACTTTGGTTAACGTCTGGCAAGGGCCCCAGCAGTTCAATAATGCTAAATGGTTTTTGTCAGGGACTCGGCCATTAGGAGTACAAACGTGGCCAAGGATCTTGAAGGTTGGCACGCAAAGGACTAGCTTATGACCAGAGAAAGTACCACCGCAGTACTTCATCTGCTGAAGGACACAGTTCATGAGCTCAAAGAACTTCCATAGCGCTAGACAAATGTTGGGGTTGTTGGGATGCTTAGCAGGTGTGCCGTTAACGAGTTTCCAGTCCTTTGGGCCTTTAACGCCAACGTCGTCAATGAAACTGAGGGCGTTATGGGGGATTTCAGGCTGGATTATGTGGGTGACGTCGTCGTGGAAGATGGGTACAGCGTTAGTCCATCCCATTGGGAGCGTTACTAAACGGAGAGTGCCAAACGGTGTCTGGAAAGTCATTAAGTCGCGGGAAGTGGGATTGATAACACGTTCATCATAACCAATGTAGAGGTCGAGAGTAGCGCCGCAAATGCGGCCAGCGAAGGATTCGGCAACATGGTCAGGGAAAGGGGGAACTCCAGAGTGGCGGATCGTGACTTGGTTTAATGGCTCAAGGCTGTGGACAAGGCGAAGTTTACCGTTTTTCTTCAAGACACAAAACCAGCGGGACCGGTAAGCGGAGTTCGAAGGTTTGTAAACGCCTGCTTGGATCTTGCTACGTATGATCTTGCAGATCTCTTTTTCGAGGCCTGGTAGTATTGGTCAGTTGTGCTGAACCCAAGGGACGTGAGGGATGGTCGGTATGCAAACAGGAGGGAAGAAGTCGGGTTGTAGGCTACCTCTTTCAGAGTCTTCCCAAGTGAATGCATTTTGTTGCTTAACAACAAGGTCCACGAGTACGTTAAGCTCATCTTGGGTAAGGAAGCCAGTATCGTGTTCCTTAACAAAAGTTGCTTTGCGGTCCTCGGTAAAGCAAGGAGTCAGTAAGAAGGGAAGGGGAATTGGATTGAGCTTGGGTATGTTTGCTAAGGGGTTGCCAAGGATATGTCGTTCGATTCAAAAGTCTTCGCCAACCTGGCTAGCGACGGGCTTGGTCTTCAAAGCGACTGGCTTATACTTCTTCTTGACTTGGACTCCTTTGCATTTTTGCTTGGTGGAGGCGTAAATGGCTGGGAAGGGGACATTAATGTAAATGGGGGCTGAGGAGATATTGAGCATTCCAGATGCTTGGCCAAGAATAGAGGGATAGGAAAGACTTGTGGAAACAAAGTAAGAGCGCAGCAGGATAATGGTCTTGGTAAGGTCGCTAGCAGTTGCATACAAATAAGCAAGAGAGAGATTGTTGGAAACTGTTTTTGGGTTTTCTAATATTTTGGGATCAAGTAGGGTATGTGATTGCACTATAACAGAGTGCTTTTGGCGGTCGTAGTTGAGGACGACCGCTAAGTCTTCCTTAGAGTCGTTAACTGTGAGAGTGGTGCCAAAAGCAATGGGGCGGTCCGGCGCTATACTTGGGCTGAACCTTCTGTTGCTTGTACTGACCGCGGGGAAATGTAGGGATAGTGTGATGAAGTCCGGTATCGGGGTCCGTTATTGTTATCATAGTCTCTGTTTCACTAAGGGTGTCAACAGTACTCTTGGTAAGGACATCAAAGGGGCAACTGAGCAGGATATCATAAGCGGGAGAGCGTAGGATGTGGATCTGAAGGTACAGCGTGATACCGCTAACAGTGCAAGGGACGTTACAAGCTAGACCAAAGGACTTGTCCATTGTACCATTAGCACTCTGCATGTTCAGAATTATGCTGGGGTCATAGGAGATACCGAGATAGTTAACAACTTCAGCGGACATGGAGATGATCTGGGAGCCGCTATCCGCTATACATTCAATTTCCTCACAATTATCGACCAAGAGCATGATAGACCAAATTGCCTGAGATTTCTGAGTGACCATTAACGTAACCAGCTCCTCACTGGGTGGTAGCAACTTGATGTATGCTTCCACCGGGTCTATCAAAGTGACTTGGGCTCTAGCAGCATTGGTAAGTGGAGGGTTGGTAGCAGGAGTGTTGTTAAGGGAAAATGAAGGCAGAGCATCGTCAAGGATATTGGTAGACTCTTGGAAAGCAGTGACGTTGGGAGGCATGGTTTGTTTAGGCATAACTGCGTTTCTGAACTGGTTCCAGATCTTGTTAGAGAGGGAGCAGAGTTTGCAGACAGAAATGGTAAGCTTGGTCTGAAGGACCCGGTCAAATACCTGTTTGGACTGTTCGATATCGTAGATGGGGGCAGTACTCCAGTAAGCAGCGTCAGGGCGCTTGTCCAGAGCGCCAAAGTTTCAATTGGTCAGAGGCTGATAGAGAGACGAGATACTGGAATAAGGGTGAACTGGGGGATCAACCGTGAGGACTTGGTTAACGACTGGCAGCTCAGGGGCTTTAGCGGTACTGGTAGCAGAGGTAGAGGCAGGACGTTTGTTAGCGGCAGCAGCAGGGGCAGGGACAGATTGTTTGTTAGCGGTGGGGGAACTGGTAGTGGCGGAGTCGTTAGCGGTTTTAGGGGGTACCAGTCGATATCCCTTAGCAGGAGGGATCTCAACACCGTCGAAGACTTCCGCTGGGCAGCATAGAGTGTAAAGTTCCCGTTCTAAGGCAGCGACACGTTCTTCCCTGGATAACGTTCCTGGGCTAGCGGTTTCTGGTTGCAAGACTTCATGAATAAATGTCTGCGACATGCCTTGTAGCTGTTTTGCGTTGGAGTTAGCGTTAGTGGAGAGGCGGCCGGTAAGAAGCTGGTTGGGGTTGAGCCTGTGCCATTTGTCGATGCATTCCATGTAGAGCCGTTTGCCAATATAGTTGGGGATCATAGCGCCTGACGGTAAGACAACCTTGCCTTCATGGTTTCGACAGATCTTGCCTTGACTGATGAAGCTTTCCAGCTTAATGCAATTGCCTTGTACCATCGTGTGACTGGTTTTGCCACAGAAGTGGCAGCTGTCGCTAGGAGGTCGAGAGGCGCAGGACTGAGAGCTGTTACTGGCAGTCAATGCAGCCATCTTTTCCTCCATGCATGCAAGAGCATTAACGATAGCGGTGACGGTGATGTTGAGAGGTTCCTTTTTAATGATTGTTGTCGGTACGGGGGCAGCGGTGTAAATGGTGGGAGGCTTAGTGTTAGCGGTCGTCAGCTTTTTCAAAGTTGTAGCAGTGTTGGTACCCTTCAGAACCCATTTGGCAGCTTCAAAGACTTGGTCTACCTCATAGGGGTCCTCTGGGTGATGATCGGTGATACGACCCAGTCAGCGCTGGCTGCCTGACACTGACAAGTCAAACCAAGCACATGACCTAAGCATGTGACCGCTAACGACTGACCACTGATGACACCAACCGTTACCAACAATCGCCTTAACGACCAGGCCAACCTTGGACAATCCAGCCCTCTCTACGGCCCCCAACTGGTGGCCATTGATCGATCATAACTGCGTTACTGATGACCCAACGATCGTAAACTTATTTTCACTTACATTTTTCTCTTACAATTTTCACTCTCGATCTACTTACAATTTTTCTTATGTTACTTACAATTTTCCTATTCAATAGCGGCTCCCAACGTGCGTTATCACATGCAACCGCTACGCTTACTATCTCTTACTGATTTCCCCTTTTATCACCTTATGTACCTATAAATACTGCCCTGTCAGTAGCTAAACATCATCGAATTGTACCAGAGTTTAGTCCCCATTTCAGACTACACTTAAGATCTCGTTCACACTCTCGCTTCCTTAATGGCTGATTTGGGTTTACCCAGTCCAGTCTCCTTCAGTTTCTGCACTCAGCTTAACGGTATCGTTAAACTTAGCCCTCGTCGTCTTCGTTACGCACCATATGGGCGCCCTCGCTTTGCCTTTGTCAAGCACCATACGGGTGCCCTCGTCTCACCTTTGTTAACGCTAGCGCTTATGGCTAGCAACTCATTCCTCTTAAATCCCTTAACGTCCTTCTGGGTCTTTACAGATCTCTCAATCCACTGCAATTCGGTAGCAACACTAACGGCTACACCATTATCTCTTACCGCTCTCTCCCTCTTCCTTACCGACTCTGACCTCACAACTACTTACTGAGTTTCTGGGACTTTGCTTGACTCCTCTCACACACACGTAATGCTATTACTTGCTAGCTATCCCTATCTAGTTGGTCTTGTTGGTTGTTTCCTGCACGGCAGCTAGGCGGCAAGTCAGCACATCATTTTGGAGCCCACCGTGAGGGGTTCTATAGCAAAATTCCACCGGAAACTCGCCTCCAGGCTAAAAACTGCTTACGCCTCGAATCCACGCTACCAGTTATTCCTTTTGACATTCCCCCTCCATTGCCGTTATCACCTTTAATGCCTCCGCCTTGTAACCTCAAAGAGGAACTTGCTACCACTAGGGTACTTCTCAACGTTACCAAACTCTTAGAGAACTTCCCAGGCCATCACATCAACAACTTCCTCGACGCACCGCTACCGCTGTTATCCCCAGACCCCTATTCCTCAGTTCAATCCACTAAACCTTTACCGACACCCGTTAACCCTGCCATCATGGGTGATGCCCATCTTTCCCATCATATGCCACCCCACAACGACTCTACCGCACCCAAGTGGGATGAGAGTTGCCCTCGAGAGCTCGCCCAGTACTTCTGCGAGCTTGAATATCTCTTAGCGGACTGCACCGTTAACGACGATAATCAGAAAAAGGAATACGCTGCTTGGTACATATCGTATGATACTGCGGAGACCTGGCTTGGATTGCCAGAGTTTAGCAACCATACCTACGCTGAGTGGAAGATAGCAGTCTTTTGTTTATATCCTGGTGCTGAGGAATCTGCCCATTACACTCTTCAGGATCTCGAGCGACTTGTAAACCAGACTTTCTTGGCCGGCACTACCACTCTTGGACATTTCTTGGATTACTATAGGGACTTCCAGCGCCTGGCTCATTGGCTCTTGGCTAAAGGAAAGATCTACTGAAACGAGGAACACCATTTATTCCAGCAAGGCATACTGACTTTGTTATGGTCCAAACTCATCCGCCATTTAGAAATCACCCTTCCTGATCATCACCCGGAGGACCCCTATGAGGTAGATCAAGTCTTTGAAGCTGCCAAATGGGTTCTGAAGGGTACCGACACCGCTACAACTTCAAAAAAGCCAACGACCGCTAATGCTAAGACCCCCACCGTTAACACCGCCGTCCCCGTACCAACCACCGTCATTAAAAAGGAACCTCTCGACATTGCCGCCACCGCTATTGTTAACGCTCTGGCACACATGGAGGAAAAGATGGCTGCATTGACTGCCGGTAACAGCTCTCAGTCCCGCACCTCCCAACCTCCTAGTGACAGCTGCCACTTCTACGGTGAAACCGGTCACACAATGGTACGAGGCAATTGCATTAAGCTGGAAAGCTTCATCAGTCAAGGCAAGATCTGTCGGAACCACAAAGGCAAGGTTGTCTTACCATCTGGCACTATGATCCCCAATTATGTTGGCAAACGGCTCTATATGGAACGCATTGACAAATGGCACAGGCTTAATCCCAATCAGATTCTTACCGGCCGCCTTTCCGCTAACGCTAACCCTGATGTGGAACAGCTCCAAGGCATGTCCCAGACATTTATCCACAAAGTCTTGCAACCGGAAACCGTTAGCCCAGGAATGTTATCCAGGGAAGAACGTGTCGTTGCCTTAGAATGGGAACTTTATGCTTTACGCTGCCCAGCGGAAGTCTTCAATGGTATTGAGATCCCTCACGCTAAGGGATATTGACTGGTACCCCCTAAAACTGCTAACGACTCTGCCGCTACCAGTTCCCCCACTGCTAATGAACGATCTGTCCCTGCCCCTGCTCCTGCCGCTAACAAACATCCTGCCTCTACCTCTGCTACTGGTACCGCTACAGCCCCTGAGCTGCCAGTCATTAACCATGTCCCCACGGTCAATCCCCCAGTTCACCCTTATTCCGGCATCTCGTCTCGCTATCAGCCTCCAACCAATCAAAACTTTGGCGCTCCAGACAAACGACCTGATGCTGCTTACTGGAGTATGGCTCCCATCTACGATATTGAACAGTCCAAACAGGTATTTGACTGGGTTCTTCAGACCAAGCTTACCGTCTCCATTGGCAAACTCTGTTCCCTCTCTAATGACATCCAGAACCAGTTCAGAAATGCTGTTACACCAAAACAAATCGTGCCTCCCAATGTCACTGCTTTCCAGGAGTCTACCAATATCCTTGACGATGCTCTGCCTTCATTTTCCCTTAACAACACTCCTGCTACCAACCCTCCGCTTACCGATGCTGCTAGAGCCCAAGTCACTTTGATAGACCCGGTGGAAGCATACATCAAGTTGCTACCACCCAGTGAGGAGCTGGTTACGTTAATGGTCACTCAGAAATCTCAGGCAATTCGGTCTATCATGCTCTTGGTCGATAATTGTGAGGAAATTGAATGTATAGCGGATAGCGGCTCCCAGATCATCTCCATGTCCGCTGAAGTTGTTAACTATCTCGGTATCTCCTATGACCCCAGCATAATTCTGAACATGCAGAGTGCTAATGGTACAATGGACAAGTCCTTTGGTCTAGCTTGTAACGTCCCTTGCACTGTTAGCGGTATCACGCTGTACCTTCAGATCCACGTCCTACGCTCTCCCACTTATGATATCCTGCTCAGTCGCCCCTTTGATGTCCTTACCAAGAGTACTGTTGACACCCTTAGTGAAACAGAGACTATGATAACAATAACGGACCCCGATACCGGACTTCATCACACTATCCCTACATTTCCCCGCGGTCAGTACAAGCAACAGAAGGTTCAGCCCAAGTATAGCGCCGGACCGCCCCATTGCTTTTGGCACCACTCTCACAGTTAACGACTCTAAGGAAGACTTAGTGGTCGTCCTCAACTATGACCGCCAAAAGCACTCTGTTATAGTGCAATCACATACCCTACTTGATCCCAAAATATTAGAAAACCCAAAAACAGTTTCCAACAATCTCTCTCTTGCTTATTTGTATGCAACTGCTAGCGACCTTACCAAGACCATTATCCTGCTGCGCTCTTACTTTGTTTCCACAAGTCTTTCCTATCCCTCTATTCTTGGCCAAGCATCTGGAATGCTCAATATCTCCTCAGCCCCCATTTACATTAATGTCCCCTTCCCAGCCATTTACGCCTCCACCAAGCAAAAATGCAAAGGAGTAAGTCAAGAAGTATAAGCCAGTCGCTTTGAAGACCAAGCCCGTCGCTAGCTAGGTTGGCGAAGACTTTTGAATCGAACGACATATCCTTGGCGACCCCTTAGCAAACATACCCAAGCTCAATCCAATTCCCCTTCCTTTCTTACCGACTCCTTGTTTTACTGAAGACCGCAAAGCGACTTTTGTTAAGGAACACAATACCAGCTTTCTTACCCAAGATGAGCTTAACATACTCGTGGACCTTGTCACTAGGCAACAAAATGCATTTGCTTGGGAAGACTCCAAAGGAGGCAGCCTTCGACTTGACTTCTTCCCTTCCGTTCACATACCAACCATCCCTCACGTCTCTTGGGTTCAGCACAACCAACCGATACCACCAGGCTTCAAAAAGGAGATCTGCGAGATCATACGTAGCAAGATCCAAGCAGGCATTTACAAACCCTCAAACTCCGCTTACTGGTCCCGCTGGTTTTGTGTCTTGAAGAAAAATGGTAAACTTCGCCTAGTCCACAGTCTCGAGCTGTTAAACCAGGTCACAATCCACCACTCTGGAGTTCCCCCTTTCCCTGACCACGTTGCCAAATCCTTCGCTGGCCACATTTGCAGCGCTACCCTCAACCTTTACGTTGGCTATGACAAACGCATTATCGATCCTGCTTCTCGCAACTTAACGACATTCCAGACACCGTTTGGCGCTCTCTGTTTAGTAACGCTACTGATGGGATGGACTGACACTGTGCCCATCTTCCACGACAATGTCACCCACATCCTCCAGCCCAAGATCCCTCATAATGCTCTCAGCTTCATCGAGGATGTTGGCGTTAAAGGCCCAAAGGACTGGAAACTTGTTAACGGCACACCTGCCAAGCATCCTGACAATCCCAACATTTGCTTAGCACTTTGGGAGTTCTTTGAACTCCTGAACCGTGTCCTTCAGCGGATGAAGTACTGCGGTGGCACCTTCTCTAGTCATAAGCTAATCCTTTGCGCTCCAACCTTCAAGATCCTTGGCCATGTTTACAACCCTAATGGCCAAGTACCTGACGAAAACCATTTAGTGCTATTGGACTGCTGGGGCCTTTGCCAGTCGTTAACCAAAGTCCATGCCTTCCTAGGTACTGTTGGAGTCCTCCGGATGTTTGTTAAGAACTTTGCCCATCGTGCCCATCACTTAACAAAGCTCACCCGTACTGGAGTTCCCTTCGAATTTGGACCCGATCAGCTTAACGCCCAGAAAGACCTCGTTAAGGCCTTGCATGATGCTAAGCCCCTCGTTCCTATCAACTACGAATCCAACAATCCCGTTATCTTAGCAGTCGACACTTCCTACATAGCGGTCAGTTTCTACCTTTTCCAGTGCACTACCGACAATCACAAAACAACGTCGTTATAACCACTTCAGCTCCATCACTCTTAACAAACGCAAAGCTTGCTTCAGTCAGCTCAAGCTCGAGCTTCACGGTTTGTACCGAGCCCTGCAGGTGCTATGCATGTACCTCCTAGGCATTAGGAACCTTATTGTTGAAGTCGACGCTCGCTACATCAAAGGTATGCTGCAGAACCCTGACATTCAGCCTTCAGCTAGTATGAACCACTGGATCATGGCTATCCTTATGTTCCACTTTGAGCTTGTCCACGTTAAAGGAACCTTCCATGGACCCGACGGACTTTTGCGATGACCGTTACAGCCTACCGACCCTCCCCCAGACAATACCAACAACAACATCTTCGAAGATTGAGTTGATCATATGCATGGATTCATGCACCATGTTCAGTTACCATCTGCCCTCGCTCGATCAGCCTCTGCCGTCCCTCGTTTGCCCCCACTCGCCCATTACCGTCCGACTCTAGCAACATTTGTTAATGACACTGTTCCTCTTATCGAAGTCTCGATTCCACCCGCTACCGACCCCCTTTCCTATGACAATGCCCCTCACTCCCCCAAAGCTCTTGCCGGCAACAAAAGAGTTCAACTCGTCAAGCAGTGGCTTACCGACTTCAAGCGACCGTCAGGCCTTAACGACAAGGCCCTTGCTACATTCCTTTGCTACGCTAGCAGCTTCTTCCTCGCTAATGGCAAGCTTTGGCGGTGCAATTGTAACGGTGAGCATAAGCTCTTCATACCGGCCGACTCACGACTTTGCATTCTGCACGCTATGCACAACAACCTTGGACATTGCGGTCTGTTCGCTATGAGAGCCACCCTGCTGGAGCGCTTTTGGTGGCCACAGGTAGCAGCCGATATCGTTTGGTACATTCGCTCATGCCACATTTGCCAAGTCCACCAAACGACCAAAGTCCTCATACTGCCTACCGTCGCTACCCCTGCTGCTCTATTCAGCAAAATCTACATCGACACCATGTTCATGCCGCCTTTGAACAAGTTCAAATATATCATCCAAGGACGCTGTTCGCTAATCCACTATCCCAAATTCTGCATGCTCGCTCGCAAAAATACTGATGCTATCGCCAAGTGGCTCTTCGAGGACATCATCTGCCGCTGGGGCGCCCTTACCGAAATCGTTACCAATAACAGTCCCCCTATCATTAAAGCCATCGCTTACCTTGCCAAGAAGTATCATATAAACCACATTCGCATATCCGGTTACAACAAACGCGCTAATGGTATTGCCAAATGACCTCACTTTGACGTTAGACAAGCCCTCTTCAAAGCCGTTAACGGAGACCAGTCCAGGTGGAGCTCAGCCGCTTACTCTATCTTCTGGTCAGAACGCATTACTGTCCGCCGCCGTATGGGTTGCTCCCCTCACTACGCCGCTACCAGTACCCATCCCCTATTCCCTGCCGACATCGTAGAAGCGACCTACCTCCAGCCACCTCCCGATTCCTTGTTAACAACTACCGATCTCATCACTCGACATGCCATTGACCTCCAACGCCGACAAGCCAATCTCGACTGTTTACATGATACCATCTTTACCGCCCGCCACTTAGCAGCTCTCTGTTTGGAACAAGAACATGCCGCTATGATACGAGACTACGACTTCAAGCAAGGAGACCTAGTATTGATGAGGAATATGCGCATTGAAGTCACCATAACAAGAAAATGCAACCCCAATACTTAGGACAACCGCAAGCAACATTGCCATAAACAATTTGGTTCCATCACCCTTAACAAACAAGAAGCTTGCTTCAGTCAGCCTAAGCTTAAGCTTTACAGTTTGTATCAGGCCTTGCAGGCACTACACATGTACCTCCTTGGCATTAGGAACTTGATTATTGAAGTCAACGCATGCTACATCAAAGGTATGCTGCAGAATCCTGACATACAGCCCTTCACTAGTATGAACTGCTGGATCATGGGCATTCTCATGTTCCACTTTGAGCTTGTGCATGTTAAAGGAACTTTCCACAGTTCTAACAGACTTTTGCAATGACCATTATAGCCTACCAATTCTTCCCTGGACAATACCAACAACAACATCTTTGAAGATTGGATCAATCATATGCACAGATTCATGCACCACATTCAGTTACCAACCACCCTTGCTCGCTCCATGTCTACTGTCCCTCGTTTGCCCCCATCTGCTCATTACCTCCCAACTCTAGCAACATTCATTAATGACACCATTCCCCTTACCAAAGTCCTTGACTTCAGCCATTACCAATCCCCTTTCCTATGACAACATTCCTCATTCCTCCAAGGCCTGTGCTGGCAACCAGAGAGTCAAACTCATTAAGCAATGGCTTACTGACTTCAAATGTCCACCAGGCCTTAACAACAAAACCCTTGCCACCTTCCTTTGTTACACTAGTGGCTTCTTCCTTGCTAATGGGAAACTCTGGTGACAGAACTGTAACAGCAAACACAAGCTCTTCATACTGACTGACTCTTGAACTCATATTCTACATGCTATGCATGACAACCTTGGACATCACAGTCTATTCACTACAAGGGCTGCCCTATCAGAACACTTTTGGTGGCCCCAGGTAGCAGCTGACATTGTTTGGTACATACATTCATGCCACATCTGACAAGTCCACCAAATGACCAAAGTCCTCATACTACCTACCGTCGCTATGCCTGCCACCCTTTTCAGCAAAATTTATATTGACACAATGTTCATGCTGCCTTCAAACAAGTTCAAATATATCATCCAAGGATGCTGTTTGTTAATCCACTACTCCAAATTCCACATGCTTGCTCAAGAAAATACCAACACTATTGCTAAGTGGCTCTTTAAAGACATCATCTGCCATTGGGGTGCCCTTAACAAAATTGTTACTAATAACAGCCCTCCCATCATCAAAGCCATTGCCTACCTCACTAAAAAATACCACTTGAACCACATTCACATCTTTGGGTACAACAAACGCACTAATAGTATTGCCAAATGACCTTACTTTGACATTAGACAAGCCCTCTTCAAAGCTGTTAATGGAGACCAGTCCAAGTGGAGCTCAGCCGCTTACTCTGTCTTCTGGTCAGAACATGTTATTGTCCGCCAACGCATGGGCTGTTTCCCTTACTACGCAGCTACCAGTACCCATCCCTTATTCCCTGCCAACATTGTAGAAGCAACCTACCTTCAGCCACCACCTAAATCATTGTTAACAATTACCAACCTCATCTCCTGACACGTAATTGACCTTCAACGCAGACAAGTTGACCTTGACTGGCCTTACCGTCCACTGTTTAGCCACTATTTGCTTTGAACAAGAACATGCCGCTACAATTTGAGACTACAACTTCAAACAAGGAGACCTAGTATTGATGAGGAACACATGCATAGAAGTCACTTATAACAAGAAAATGTGACCTCAATACCTAGGACCGCTAGTGGTGATCTCACATAACCAAGGAGGCACTTACATTCTCTGCAAACTAGATGGATCCATACTCCACCAACCGGTAGCCGCCTTTTGTTTAGTCCCTTACTTTGCCCACAAACACATTCCATTCCCTACCAACACATTTGATATTGACACTGAATGTTTAAAGATCTTAGAAGAAACCAACTTATTAGACAATGAAGACACACCTGATAATCACGGAGAACTGTTAGACAACACCGTCAAAGAAGACTAGAAAACACTGTTCCAGAATCTAAACAGTCACCTAACATCCCCACTCACTGATAAAACCCCAGAACCTTAACAGCTTATCAAAAGCCATTAAGTTTTTGGGATTTTAACAGTGAGTGAAACCTTAACGGCTTTCAATAAGCCCTCATTTCTATTGTTTTGTATATCTCTTCACTTTTACTAAAGGTGAAGAGATAAACAAAACAATAGAAATGAAAGCTTATCAAAAGCTGTTAAGTTTTTGGGATTTTAACAGTGAGTGGGGATAGTAGGTGACTGTTTAGATTCTGGAACAGTGTTTTCTAGTCTTCTTTGATGGTGTTGTCCAACAGTTCTCCGTGATTATCAGGTGTGTCTTCATTGTCTAATAAGTTGGTTTCTTCTAAGATCTTTAAACATTCAGTGTCAATATCAAATGTGTTGGTAGGGAGTGGAATGTGTTTGTGGGCAAAGTAAGGGACTAAACAAAAGGCGGCTACCGGTTGGTGGAGTATGGATCCATCTAGTTTGCAGAGAATGTAAGTGCCTCCTTGGTTATGTGAGATCACCACTAGCGGTCCTAGGTATTGAGGTCGCATTTTCTTGTTATAAGTGACTTCTATGCATGTGTTCCTCATCAATACTAGGTCTCCTTGTTTGAAGTTGTAGTCTCAAATTGTAGCGGCATGTTCTTGTTCAAAGCAAATAGTGGCTAAACAGTGGACGGTAAGGCCAGTCGAGGTCAACTTGTCTGCGTTGAAGGTCAATTGCGTGTCAGGAGATGAGGTTGGTAATTGTTAACAATGATTTAGGTGGTGGCTGAAGGTAGGTTGCTTCTACAATGTTGGCAGGGAATAAGAGATGGGTACCAGTAGCTGCATAGTATGGGGAGCAGCCCATGCATTGGCAGACAGTAACATGTTCTGACCAGAAGACAGAGTAAGTGGCTGAGCTCCACTTGGACTGGTCTCTGTTGATACGACCCAGTCAGCACTGGCTGCCCAACACCAACAAGTCAAACCAAGCACGTGACATCAGCATGTGACCACTACTGACCGACAGCTAACGACACCGACTGTTACCAACCATTGCCTTAATGACCAGGCCGACCTTGGACAATCCAGCCCTCTCTATGGCCCCCGACCAGTGGCCAACAATTGATTGTAACCGCGTTACCAATGACCCAACAATTATAAAATTATTTTCACTTACAATTTGTCTTATTTGATCTACTTACAATTTTCTCATATTACTTACAATTTTTCTATTCAATAGCAGCTTCCGACGTGTGTTATCACTATGCTTGCTATCTCTTACTGGTTTCCCCTTTTATTACCTTGCGTACCTATAAATACTGCCCTGTCAGTAGCTAAACATCATTGAATTGTACCAGAGTCTAGTCCCTGCTTCAGAATACACTTAAGATCTCATTCTCACTCCTGCTTTGTTAATGGCTGATTTGGGTTTACCCAGTCCAGTCTCCTTTGGTTTCTCGTGCTCAGCTTAACAGTATTGTTAAACTCAGCACTTGTTGCCTTCGTTATGCGCCATACGGGCACCCTCGCTTTGCCTTTGTTAAGCACCATATGGGTTCCCTCATCTCGCCTTTGTTAAGCACTATACGGGTGCACCCAGTTTGCCTTTGTTAATGCTAGCACTTACAGCTAGCGACTCGTATATTTCCGTTAACTCTGCCTATATTCCTTAACAACCTTCTGGGTCTTTACAGATCTCTCATCCCACAGCAATCCAGTACTCACTTCCTTACCGGCTCTGACCTCACAACTCCTTACCGGGTTTCTGGGACTTTGCTAGACTCCTCTCACACACATGTAATGCTACTACTTGCTAGCTATCCCTATCTAGCTGGTCTTGTTGGTTGTTTCCTGCACAGAAGCTAGGTGGCAAGTCAGCACATCATTTTGGAGCCCAATGCAAGGGGTTTTATAGCAAAATTCCACCGGAAACTCACCTCCAGGCCAAAACTGCCTACGTCTTGTTACCAAATCTTTGCTCCCCATTATCCCTTTTGACATTCCCCCTCCTTTGCCATTAACACCCTTAACAACTCTGCCTCATAACCTTGAAGAGGAACTCACTACCGCTAGGGAACTTCTCGACATTAACAAACTCCTAGAGAACTTCCCAGGCCATCACATCAACAATTTCCTCGACACACCACTACTGCTGGTTATCTCCCGATCCTTACTCCCCTGTTCAACCTACCACACTCTTACCAACACCCATTAACCCTACCACCATGGGTGACGCCCGTCTTTCCCACCATATGCCACCCCGCAACGACTCTACCGCACCTAAATGGGACGAGAGTTGCCCGCGAGAGCTTTCCCAGTATTTCCGCAAGCTCGAATATCTCTTAGCAGACTGTGCCATTAACGACAACAACCAGAAAAAGGAATACACCGCTTGGTATGTATCGTATGACACTACAGAGACCTGGCTTGGCTTGCCAGAGTTTAGCGACTATACCTATGCCGAGTGGAAGATAGCGGTCTAAGTTAGTCCTTTGCGCACTTACCTTCAGGATCCTTGGCCATGTTTGCACCCCTAACAGCCAAGTCCCCGACGAAAACCGTTTAGCGCTATTGGACCACTGAGGCCCTTGCCAGTTGTTAACCAAAGTCCGCGCCTTCCTAGGTACCGTTGGAGTCCTCCGGATGTTCATTAAGAACTTTGCCCATCGTGCCATCACCTAACAAAGCTCACCTGTACTAGAGTCCCCTTTAAATTTGGACCCAACCAGCTCAACGCTCAGAAGGACCTCATCAAGGCCTTGCACAATGCTAAACCCCTTGTTCCTATTGATTATGAATCCAACAACCCCATGATCTTAGTGGTCGACACTTCCTACATAGTGGTCGGTTTCTACCTTTGCCAGTGCACTACCAACAATCGTAAACAACGTCGCTATAACCGTTTCGGCTCCATCACGCTTAACAAATGCAAAGCTTGCTTCAGTCAGCCCAAGCTTGAGCTTTACGGTTTGTACCGAGCCTTGCAGGTGCTACGCATGTACCTCCTAGGCATTAGAAACCTTATTGTCGAAGTCGATGCTGTATCAAGTCTTTCAGTTAAAATTTATCATATAATAGCCTGTGTTGTCAACAGAGACTCAGTCGGTAAGCAAAACGACTCTATTGTATCTATGTACCTGTTATCAACAGAGACTATAGATCCGTTAATATATTGTATGGTTCCATTATGCAACGATACCATATACCTCAGTCGGTAAGCAAAACAACTGAGGTATGTCATATCTCCAAATCTGATCTTATCCCCTCTGATTATACAATCCCTCGATCACCTTTCTTGTTGCAAATGTGTACTGTGACTCCTTCCTAACAGCCTGTTTATCATGTGGAGTAAGCTTAGCAAGATGGCCTCCAGAATGGTTTTCCTCATCCACCTCCAACTTTCTACCAATCATTCCAATAGTAGACTTCCCTAGACCAGTTTTAGCCTCAATCTAATGCAGAGAATACCCTTCAGCAAGAAGAGAAGCAACAATAGAGTGTTGTGTAGGAAAAGTAGCTTTTATAATGGTAGTTGAAGGTCAAAATGTAGTTCAACTTTAACCAACTTGAGTCATTCTCAAATATATCCAAGCATGGTCATATGACTCTATTTATATTCTCATATACAACTTACTTTTCATTTCTGACTAAAATAGGAATAAATCTGCAAAGTTAGAGGTGCTCAAAAAACTGTCCTGATGAGTGAATATTTTGAAATGGCCATTACTCCATCAGTTCTGATTGAAATTACATAAGCTTAGATGTGATAGCTACAATGCCATAGTACTTTACATGATTTAACCAGAATTTTAGGTACTTCCAATCTTCCATACCAATGTCATCTTTCAAAAAGTATGAAACATTGGGACAGTTTTTTGAGCCACTGTACAACATGTCAGAAGCAGAACTTCGAGCTCTGAATGACCATATTGACAAGATACTAGGGCAATAATTCATCCAACCCTCATCATTGTCTGCTAGAGCATCCATCCTCTTTACCAAAAAGAAGGATGAGTCACTCCACCTTTGTGTCAACCTATTGGAGTCTGAATTAAGTCATCAAGAAAAACTACTACCTGCTCCCACTCATCATGGATTTGGTGTATTGGCTCCAGAGTACTGAGGTCTATGCCAAAGTTGATCTCAATTCTAGGTATAACAACATCTGGATTACCCCAGAACACAAATAAAAGACTACCCTTTCAAATGTGCTACAGCCTCTTCAAATACCTAGTAATCCTTCAGAATAACAAACTTCCCAGCCACATTTCAATACTTCATGAACAACATCTTTTACAATATAAGTGATGTCTTTGTGGTTGTATACCTGAACAATATCCTCATTTACTCCAACTCCCTTGCAGAGCACTAGATACACATCTACCATGTCCTGAAATAGCTCTGGCAGTATTATATGCCAAATCCAAAGTGTTCATCCATACCATAGAGGGTAGAATACTTTGGCATGATTGTGACCTCCAGAAGTATTTGTATGGATCTCAGAAAGGTTGAGGCCATCACCAACTAGCCTAGCCATTAAGGCCCTAGTTGTTACTTTGTCTCTATCTGCCACAGTTCTTGAGGATACTATACATACAGATAGTATATATATCTTTTCTAAGTAGCTAGAACAAAAAGCAAACAGCCAATTCTTTGACTCAGGATTTGACTCAGGAGTTCATTCAGCTCTCTTTGACCATTAAGGCCCTAGTTGTTACTTTGTCTCTATCTGCCACAGTTGCTACAGAGATGGATCTATTGGTGATTCTGCTATCAGTGGTTGATGAGTCTTATCAATACATTAGTAGTGGAAAGGCAGTGTCAAGTTGCACTCATGCTTATGAATTCAAATTAGTTCAGCATCAAAGGTATCACTAAGGCAAACTCTGCTTAAAAGTGCACTAGAAATATAATATACAATGTCATCTTCAGGAGAAACACCCATTTTGGAAATTAGCTTATGCTCCTGCTGTGGTTGAGAGTTTTTCCAGTAAGATCTGCATCACTCATGAGGAGGAGACAAGGCTTGGGGGACTTGTTGGACATTCTACACTGGCTCAAAAAACTGCTCCAATGTTTGGCCTTTTTGGAAAGATTCACATGGTGTGTAACAATTACCTAAGCAAAAAATCGTAGAAAATCACATGACATACAACTGCATCCTGGCTTCATAATGATGTATAGATCATGTGATTTGGACAAGAACTCGCTTATTAACAAATCAAACAAAATATTCAATCATTGAAGCAGTTTTTTGACTTACTTTAATTTTCATATTTTCTCAATACTTTTCAGCAGTAGAAGATGGAAACACCTTGTGGGAAGTATAAAAAATGTCATGTGACCTTTTTTTTACTAATTTGGCATGTTCAACTTCAATCAATTACCTTCCAACCTGTTTCTGCTGCCAATCGCTCTTCTGTTGCTTCTCTCCTTAATGAGGGGTATTCTCAGCATCAAATCCAAGCAAAAACTGGCCTGGGAAAGGGCACTGTGGGGAGGATCACCAAAGAACTGGAGAGCAACAAAGAGAATCATCCTGGAGGTCATCCTTCCAAGCTTACAGCATGTGACAAACAATCTATTATTTGTCAAATTACTACTGGAAAGCTAGATAATGCTGTTCAAGCTACACAGTTCATTAATTCTGTCATCTCCAGTCCTGTCAATCCTCAGACAGTCAGGAATGCATTGAAGGAGGCAGGTTTTTGCTCAGCAACAAAGAAGAAAGTTCCCATGCTTAAGGCTGCTCATCATGCAAACCAGCTCAAGTTTGCTCAGTATCATGAAAACTGGACCAGTGGAGGATTTGAAGAGAGTTTTATGGAGTGATGAGACAAAGATCAATCAGATTGGATCAGATGGGAAGGTATTTGTGTGGAAAATTCCAGGAGAAACACTATCTGACTGCATCACTACACCAACTGTCAAGCATGGAGGAGGAAACAATTTAATGGTATGGGGCTGCATGGGTTGGAATGGAGTAGGGAAGCTCATTGAAGTTCAGGGGAAGATGGATGCTGCACAGTATTGTGAGATTTTGGATGAGGGAGTGGTGGAAAGCTTTGAGAAGTTGGAAATGAAGGAGGAAAGACAATATTTTCAGCAGGACAATGACCCAAAACACACCTCCAAATGGGCAACAACCTGGTTTTCTGATAACAACATCATTGTGATATCCTGGCCTGCCCAATCCCCTGACTTCAATTCCATTGAATACCTCTGGGTTTACATCAAGCACAAACTTTTGGAGTATGAGGTACCCCCTAAAGGAGTGCCATGAGTTGTGGGAGAGAGTGGTCAAGGAGTGGAATGAAATACCATCAGAGGTATGTCAAAGCCTCATAGAGAGCATGCCTAGAAGGATCAAAGCAGTTATAAAGGCAAATGGAGGCCATACCAAGTACTAGATATGAAAATTAGAGTAAATTAGAGTGGGTCAAAAAACTGCCCCAATGATTGAATATTTTGTTTGATTTATTAATAAGCAAGTTCTTGTCCAAATCACATGATCTATACATCATTATGAAGCCAGGGATGCAGTTGTATGTCATGTGATTTTCTACGATTTTTTGCTTAGGTAATTGTTGCACACCATGTGAATCTTTCCAAAAAGGCCAAACATTGGAGCAGTTTTTTGAGCCAGTGTATGTATATTCAGAGCAAACGCATCTCATGTGCATTGTTCATAAAATTTTCCCCAAATTCATAATTCTCATGGTGACTTCCTTCATTGACCTTGATATCTGGAAAGGCAGCCCACACATCTTAAGCTCACAAATATATCCTTGCCTGCTCCTCAGGGGTCTATGTACATCTTCAACAAGAATCCAGGAAAATGATGTATTTTAATAATTATTGTGAATCATTTATATATACCATGTCAGATAATAGCTGTAAACCATTCATATCTATCTTGAAACTTAAGAAAAATGATGTATTCGGCTAAATATTCGAAGTGTTTGTCTGCTATTACTGTATGAGACTCATCGTATTTGAGTCAGATTTTGAATTTAGGTGAGTACCGACGTTGTGCCGACATCAGCCGATGTCAAGCGGAAAGTTCCGTTACCTAATGCAGAACAAGATCCAATGTCCACATTCACCCAATCTGACACCCCTTAGGACTAGTCGCACTACAGCGATACTTATTCGTTGTGAAGCGGTGCCAAAATCCCAGTCCCGCTGTCCCATTGACGCTTTTGCCCTGGAGGGCAATCGGTTCTGATCCGAGCGAACACTGTCGACCAAACATGACCAATCACTCCAGGAGCGACCCGCGGGACACCATCGAATTGCATAGTTTAAATGACCCTGCAGCTTTCTGAGACGGCTCTCGTGGGCCCCACTTCCCCTCTTTACGTAGTCAGCTACCCAACATATGCAATCTTCCGCTTTTTCACTCATTCTAAACGACGAGCAAGATCATATGCAGCCTTCCGAGACCACTCCTCTCATATCGCACCCAGGCCAACCGCGCTCTAGGAGACTCAAGTCGTACATCAACAATGTTCGGTGTTCTCCTAAGCGCAGACAACGTCTGGCTCTTCTTTTTCGACCAGCTGAGAAACTCGATGTACCTGGGACTATCCAAGAGCCCCCCGATGGTACAACAGTGGTATCTTGTGCAGGTCGGAACGCTAGTTCAACCTGTCAGTCTGAATCCTCATGCGAACCTTCTCAATCGGAGTCACTTCATTCTCCATCGCCTCCGAGACAATCTAACAAATGCTTTTTATCGAATATGTCTCTAACGCTGGAAAACCACGGAAGTGTGGCAAGGGACCACCTTGCTTCTGAGAGGACTTTTCTTGCTTACGTACGGACCAGCTTATCCATAGCTTCTGCAGGGGTAGGTTAGTATGAGATGTTATCTGCACGATAAGCTTGTTGATGTTCTTTGTTAGCTCTTGTCCAGTTGTTCACGGTAGCTTCTTCCGACCTCCAACACCATCAGCTTCTTGCCTATATTCGTCCTTTTGGTGCACTCACCGTTATCATGGGCCTAATTGTTCTCCTGATCGGTGTGTAACGAACACAATGTCACGAAAGCTGTGAACTGACGCTGTTATAAAACAGGTGCCGTTCGATACTTCTCCGTTCAAGCGGCGTTAACGAAAGGCTACTTCCCAGTCGCCCGTGTGTTGACAAGTTTTATCACACTGATACTTCTTTTTCTCGTCATCGTCACGTTCTTTATATTGGTGGCCGGCAGATAGAATAACCGGAAGGTTAGGTTTGCACTCTGTGAAGGTACATATCTCTGATTGCAATGTAAGAAAATCCATTCTGTTCCATTTTTACTTTTTCTGATGAGTCTCACTTCGACATGCAGAAGCTTACTTTATGATCATGTGTCATGATTTATGAGCGTCTGCATATGCTTAACGAGGACTTGAATGGAGTAGCAGCTTCGACGGACCTCCATTTACACTTCTGCATTTTCTAATACCCAATAGCAATTCTGTATCATCACCGCTATCTCTCAAATCTTCTCAATTCAATCATCTTGTGGATCTCCAGCGATCAACTTGCGATGTCGTACGGCCTCCGGCCGATTCCACTCAGGTAGGTCACGAGGATGCAGCGGCGTTTCTGTTAACGTCAAATGATTCTATGCACCACATTCAAAGATCCAAAGTTCTGATGGGTCTGACACTTCGGAAGACGCAGCGGAGACGCTTGTGGTTGGGAGGCTTTGCGACCAAGCGCACGGTCCAGACCACGTGCTCGACAACCGTGTGCATCTCCAACAATTGGAAACTCTCTCAGGTTGACAGTGAAAGCTGACTTGGCATCTTAACAACAATGTCAGCGATACCGCGACGCAGGGGAAAGGCGAAATATGAGAAGAATGACCTTCTCGACCCTCCAGCGAAGATCGTGGCGGCTGTGAGACGCGGGAATGTTCCAAGGTGAATCAATGCTCTTGTGGGGTTTAATCAAATGTTGAGTCTACAACAGACTGAGAAGGACGTGGGTTTTAATTGTCACTGCGTTGGCATTGTTCGCTATCTTGTTTTACTATGTCTCTATTCGAAGTGTCTCTCGAAGTTCTACTACCTGGCATAAGAACATAGCTGCACAATCGACCTACGACCGAGCATTCAAAGACGTTCGGAATGATACGGACACTTTTATAGTTAGCGATATTCCAGGAAAGGGCAAAGGCATGATTGCTATTCGTGATATTGAGGTAATTCAACATCTCCGGATGAGGACGAAGTAAACATACGGTCCTATTCTAGCAAGGAGAGCGAATGCTTACGGAAAAACCGGCATTTTTGGTCCCAAGTCAAGGTACTGTTCCCATTTTGCCTGTTACATATAAGGACGGTTGACACAAATGCAGTTTCCGAGTCCCCTAGTGCCGTCGTCGCCAAGTTACTGCGAGAGGCGAACCCCAAGGATCGTGAGGCTGTTCTCAACCTTTCCTACGTCCACTTTCCGGAAAATTTGGACCCAGAAACACACCCTGATGAAGTTGCGTTAGCCATTTTCCAGACCAATGCTATCTCAGCGGGCAAAGGAGTCGGTATCTTCCCCCGAACAGCGCGAATGAACCATGGTTGTTCAAGTGCTTTCAACGCTGTCTATACGTGGCGTGATAAGGAAGAAGTTCTCGTTGTCCATGCTTTGAAGAAAATTTATAAGGGAGAGGTATGGCTCTTTTGACGTCGCCGATGAACCCTATATTGAATTTTCGGTAAAAAAAAAAAAAAAAAACAGGAGATCCTAACAACATACACGAACTCAAAGAGACCTAGAGCCGAACGAAGGTAGACATCCAATCTGACGCGAAACGACTGGACTGACGTCGCTGGCAACAGAGCATTTCTGGAGCAGAACTATGGCTTCACTTGCATGTGCCAAGTGTGCTCATTGTCTGATAGTGAATCTCATGTCTCAGATCAAAGATTGATGGACATTTCAAGCGGTTATGCTCGGTTGGCCACCTGGGGCCAGGGAAAAATCAGTGGTGTCGAGGCAATAGACACTGTCAGACTGATCTGGTCCATTGAAGATGAGGAAGGCTACTGGAGCGAAAGAGGGCAGCTGGCTGCGGATGCTGCCTGGGTTGCAGCAGCCCATTCTGAGTAAGTGAATATCACATGGCATCGAACATTAGTTGATGACACGTCATTCAGTGCCACCGCCACGATTGATTGGGCCGAGCTGGCGATGGAGTGGTATGGCTTTGAGCTAGGATACGACAGCGAGCAGGTGCTAGATATGAATAAGATTGCGATCGACCCCCACAGTCATCCCGTGTGGGGAACACGGGAGGTGCAGAGGATCGGTGGACCGGTTTAACAATGAGTCCGAAGATGCGGAGTGTACAAAGCCTAAATGTTAGACTCCGGCTACGGAATGAAAATAATGTCCTTGGAAACATAGAGAATACTATTTACGATAAGCACGGCTTGGGAGATGGGAGCAAGAATCCGTGTGGATCGCGTGGATCGGGCTCCGGGAAGTGATCCGAGTTGAAAAGCCGAGTCTTCAAACGCACGCCAACTCGGCCTCTCCAATCTTCCCAAGGTACATAACAGTCTTTTTTATCTCTACTCTGCAAGGTCCCACCGCGCTAGTACTGGCTTCGCATATACAAGCCAGTTGAGCCCTCTTCATTGGTATTTTCTGCTTGTTCCTCGTTCTATTCTTTATCATGACCGACTCAAACCCTACCACGTTTTCCTCAGCTTTTCCCTTCGCTTACTTTACTAAAGTCATGGCCTCGACCTCGACCTCGGACATCCTTATACTCGCCCTTGGTGTCGGTCTCGCCGCTGCATACCTCTTCCGGGACCAGTTATTCGCTGCTTCCAAACCCAAGGCCGCCCCACTTGTTGCTAACAAGGGTCAAAATGGCTCTGGAAACCCTCGAGACTTCATCGCTAAAATGAAGGAGGGAGTGGGTTATCTTTTCGTCATCACTACCCAGGATGTCACACTTACCTCGGAATCTTTTCCAGAAAAAGCGTCTGGTCATTTTTTATGGGTCACAGACAGGAACAGCAGAAGAATATGCTATACGTCTTGCAAAAGAAGCCAAGACCAAATTTGGTCTCGCTTCCCTCGTCTGCGACCCGGAAGAGTATGACTTTGAAAACCTTGATCAGCTTCCAGAAGATTGTGCAGCCTTCTTCGTCATGGCTACATACGGCGAAGGTGAACCGACAGACAACGCCGTCCAGCTCATGCAAAATCTTCAAGACGAATCTTTCGAATTCAGCAATAGCGAGCACAAATTGCCGGGCCTCAAGTATGTCGTGTTTGGTCTTGGTAACAAGACATATGAGCATTACAACTCGATCGGGCGCGCTGTTGATACGGAACTAACCAAAATGGGCGCCATCCGTATCGGTGAGCGCGGTGAGGGCGACGATGACAAGAGTATGGAAGAAGATTACCTGGAATGGAAAGATGGCATGTGGGAAGCATTCGCTGCTGCTCTCGGGGTTGAAGAGGGTCAGGGCGGTGACTCTGCCGATTTCGTTGTATCTGAACTGGATTCCCACCCTCCCGAAAAGGTTTACCTGGGTACGTCCATACGGGCATGCTTTTTGGGACGATTTTGAAACCTTTTTCAAGGTGAACTCTCCGCTCGTGCGCTTACTAGAACAAAAGGTATCCATGACGCCAAGAACCCTTACCCTGCCCCCATCACGGAGGCGAGAGAGCTCTTCCAAAACCCCACGGCTCGCAACTGCGCTCACATCGAACTCAATACGGAAGGGTCAGGTATTACGTATCAACATGGTGACCATGTCGGTGTTTGGCCGTCGAATCCCGACGTCGAGGTCGATCGTCTTCTCTGCGCTCTTGGTCTCGTGGACAAGAAGGACAACGTCATTGGAATTGAATCTTTGGATCCGGCCCTTGCTAAGGTTCCTTTCCCTGTTCCTACCACCTATGCCACTGTCATCCGCCATTACATCGACATCAGTGCTGTCGCGGGTCGTCAGATCCTCGGAACACTTTCCAAGTTTGCCCCTAACCCAAATGCGGAGGAGTTCCTCAAGAACTTGAACACCAATAAGGAAGATTACCATAATGTCGTCGCTCTAGGATGTCTTAAGCTCGGCGAGGTCCTTCAAATTGCTGCGGACAACGACACTAAGCCTCATCCAAATAAGGAAAATACCACGGCCTGGTCTATTCCCTTTGATATCATTGTCTCTTCTATACCCCGCCTACAGCCCAGGTACTACTCTATATCATCTAGTCCCAAACTCTACCCCAACTCTATTCACGTCACTTGTGTTGTTCTCAAATACCAATCCGAAGCCAGCCAACATGTTCCCCAGAAATGGTGCTATGGTGTAGGCTCAAACTTTCTGCTCAACCTTCATTACGCTGCAACTGGTGAAACTTCCTTGATTGCTAATTCACCCGACCCCGCTGTTGCATCGGTTCCCTCGTACCAAATCGAAGGACCCCGTAGTATGTACAAGGAGGACACCGTCTACAAGGCCCCTGTCCACGTTAGACGCTCAACTTTCCGTCTTCCGACCAACCCTAAGAGTCCTGTCATCATGATTGGTCCTGGAACTGTGAATAGTCATATCGTGATCTCATTATATTAACTAATTCTGTTACTCTAGGGCGTTGCTCCTTTCCGAGGTTTCGTCCAGGAACGTGTTGCTCTCGCGCGCCGCTCCATTGAAAAGAACGGGCCGGAGGCACTCGTTGATTGGGGTCGTATATCACTTTTCTACGGATGCCGCAGGTCGAATGAGGACTTCCTCTATGCTGATGAATGGCCGAAATACGCTGAGGACCTCAAAGGCAAATTCGTTATGCACTGTGCATTCTCGCGCCAGAATTATAAGCCGGATGGAAGCAAGATCTACGTGCAGGACCTATTGTGGGATGACAGGGAGCACGTTGCTGAAGCTATTCTTCAGGGCAAAGGTTACGTGTACATTTGTGGTGAGGCGAAGAACATGAGCAAACAGGTCGAGGATGTACTGGCACGGATTCTTGGCGAAGCGAAGGGTGGTTCCGCTGCGGTGGAAGGTATTGCTGAAGTTAAATTGCTCAAGGAGCGGTCGCGACTCATGCTGGATGTCTGGAGTTAGAGCTTCCTTGTAATGCACGTTATTGTTTTCTGTACTCTCGGTGTCGATTCACGTATGCTGGTACTTCATCTCCTTAATTTTCACGCCTTAACGTAGCACATGTGGAATGGCTGGCAGACATTTAGAATTTCCATAGAATCAGATTTACCCTTCGTCCTTGTTTGAAGCTTGGGTCGAAGCAAATTTTATTGGTGCGGCCCGAATCTCCACGGTTCGGACTCATCTCTTCCACACGGGCATGTTGAAGGTCTCATTGACGAGACCTCTCGTTACCCGCCACTTCTCCTCGACGCTCTCAAGACAGAGCATACCTCCAAAGCCATCTATCGAGTCGAATGAGTCGAATGAGTTGAATGTCCCCGAAATTGCTTCACCACGTGAACCACCGAAGCCTCCGTCTCCCGAGCTCGAACAAAAACTACTAGACGAGATACTAGAGAAAAAATCTTCGCCATTTCAGGATGACTTGGATGCATTTAAACAACGCGTTCGGGAATGGAGGGACCAAGCACTAGTGTCGTTCCGTAACCGAGCGGATGAATTCACTGCAAAGTCCAAAATGACGTTTTCTCAACTTGGCTCTGAGCTCAACAGGGTTACGGGCTACGAGGTTATCGATGTTTTGAAACGTGAGGTTGTAGAACAAGGTATATGTCGTTTACTATTCGCCTAATACTCTTCCTCCACAGACTAACTCACAACTCCAGAGGCACGGATAAACGCCACGCGGCAGGCCGCGCGTCAAGCAAAACAGGCTTATGACGAAGCTGTAGCCCAACGTTCAAACTCCCAACGCGAAGTCAACGACTTATTACAACGCAAATCACTGTGGACAGATACCGACGTGGGCCGGTTCACGACGCTCGTACGGCAGGACCATCTCTTCGAACAGGAGGAAACTCGGGCAAAGGCAGCCGTGCATGAGATGGAGAATGCTGTGGAACGCGAGTTTACCGAGCTCATGCGTACTATTCTCGCTCGATACCACGAAGAGCAAGTTTGGTCCGACAAAATTCGCAGTGCGTCAACGTACGGGCAGCTTGCCGCACTCGGTCTCAACATGTTCGTGTTCGTTATGGCTATTATAATTGTGGAGCCGTGGAAGCGGCGGAGGCTCGCACAGACATTCGAGAAGAAAGTCGAGCAACTCAGTCAGGAAAATGAAGCGAGGGTTGGTGCAGGCATGGCTGAAATTGGGGCTCAGCTTGCGGACCAGGAGCGCCTTATACTCCATCTCAGAGACGTGACTCAGAGTCTCCTGATACCCCCTTCTGTTGAGACACCCCTTCCTGTTGAAGATGTTCAAGTCAAACAGAACGTCGTGGTAGCCAATGATGATCGGACTGAAGAGGTTCATTCTGGACAGGTGGTCACTACTATACAGTTGACACGAGGCATTCTTGAGTTGGCGGCGGTGGCCACTGGTGCATTTGTATTTGGAGTAGCTAGTTCCTTACTCTTCAGTCGGTAATAAAAACGGTAAAATCATCAAAAACATGGCGCAAGTCCGACATATTTGAATGTCAAATGTTATACTTGATCAATTATTGAGGCTTCTGTAGACACGACAATGCACCCTTAAACAGGGTACAAAGGTTGTTAGAATTGTTCTTCAAGATGCTATCATAGGACACACTTGTCATTGAGAATTTCGGGCACATTATCAACCATTCGACATGATTGCCAAGCATCGACGTTCCACTTACTCCAACCCCAGCCGTCCTTGATCTGGGATGAGATCAATCGCAAGCCAACTGGAAACAGGAACCTCACTTACCTCAGGTTTCTTATGTGGCGCCAGAATCACCAACCATCTAACCTTTGAGCTCAATTCCCAAAGAAGAGAAAAGAGCTCGGACTGGTTCTCGACTAGATGAAGGGCGAATGAACAGATAACTATGTCTATAACGGGATGGGGCTCTGAAGACGTTTCAGGTGTGAATCCATTTGTAGATAGCGGCAAGGCGCCTTCTGCGATGTCCTTAAAAGTCAGCGCCGAACACGGCAGATGAACTCGGTCGCGATATGCAGCCGAGGTAAACTGGGACATTAAGCGTAAGCAACAATCAGCTTCTAGGTTCGATGAACACAGACCGGGTCCGCCGCGATAATTTTAGGTAGACCCAATTCAGGGCCAATGGGAACTGGTATGATCTGAGGCTTCTTTTGAGGAAGCCTTCTCGAAGACTCTGCATCGAGTGAAGGTTCAAAACGGGAGTCAAAAAGCTTTCGCCCCAGCTGCCACCATTCCTGAAAAGCGACAGTCGCCTCTCCACTGCAAGTCTTTTTTACCTCGGTAGTTGAAACAGTAGGGATATTACCGACCTCCCTGTGTGCTTTCAGCAAAGTCCATATTTGCATAGGGGCGAATTTCGCACCGCAAGCCATGTCGAACATGACGATCCTATCTCGTCTGTTGGGGTTAGATGCTGATTCCGTTTCCCACCATCTAAACAGAAATGTTATGGACATCGCGTCAATATCACCACAAGTCTTCAGCTTAACTTGTTTAACCATTGAAATATGCATCTTCGGACGCCCGGAAAATGTGGATTACGATAAGTTGACCCGACTTTAGTATAATACTGTGGGAGGACCAGTCAAAAGGACAATCCGATGGTTTCATGGCGCCAACCTCAGAAACCCCCTGTCGATAGTTCTCGCGCATGGAATGCGAAAAGTTCCCTGAGACAACAACGCGATCACCCCGAGACATTGCTCGAATGCCTGGAAGTGACAGAGCAAGTAAGACCAAGATGAGGATTGAACGTTGAAGTCAAAAAGTTGAATCAAAAATAGCAACACTTCTCGATCAGTGCTTCCATACCTTGGTTACCATGACCTCTTTTATCATTAAAGACCAGATAGACCACCCTCAAGTATCTTCATGGACTCCGGATAAGGACTCAAATTGCACTTTCTGCCGCATCATAAATAATGAGCTACCCGCCTATAAGGTGTATGAAGATGACGAAATCATTGTTATCTTAGGTGCGTTCCAATGTCACTTGTCCCCACCTACTCTGGTCTTCATGTTCGAATAAGCCGCATATTGAGTTGAATTGTAGATATTCTGCCCCTTCGAAGAGGACATTCCCTTGTCATACCCAAGATCCACTATGCTAGACTATCTGAATTACCGGTCGACTATGCGGCTGCGACAGGTAAAGCGGTGTCTAGAATCGCCCATGCGCTAACGAAAGGTACATTTCGTTGTATAACATTCACTCAACATTTCACCGATTGCCAAGTGAATTTTCCACGTTATTCTTGACAGCTCTGAATAACACTGCTTTAAATGTCGTATGCAATCAGGAATACGCACAAGTGGTACCTCATGTCAGTTGGCCCGTATGCTCCTGAAAAATGTCTGAATAGATATGCCTATATATAGGTTCATTATCACATTATACCCGCCCCGACTTTTGGGAAGTCATCAGAAGCAACCGAGTCCGTAAAGAAACCCTCGTCGAATTGGCCTACGATGAAAGAAATGCATCGTATGGAGTTTGAATCTCGGCGTGAGCTTGACGGAGATGATGCTGAGGTGTTGGTGAAAGAAATACGAGCTCGCCTCTAGATAATTACCCAAGATCCTGATGGCAGACGAAGTCAAAACTGAAAGCGTACAAAATCACTGGTTCATTTGTTGCCCCTTTCTTGAGCGCAATAACGGGTGTCATAGTTTCCTGAATGATTGATATTCTGTCAAGTACGTACTGCATGTTCCCAAGCCGTTCTCTGCTCTCTCGTTTTTGTTTCGAGGCTCACAACTTTGCATGACTTCCCTCACATGAGATGACTGACCGCGACCGGTCACGTTACCTATTATAGTAATCTTTCGTTCTACAACCATGTCGACAACAGACGCTGACGAGCTAGTCTTAAAAACACAGAAGGCTGAACTTCACGAATCAGAAGGGCACACTTCTGTGACCCAGGAAGGAGCTCAAGACGTATCACAGCCAGAGAAGAAGGCACCCATCCGGAAAGAACCTGTTGTATTGGTGCGAGAGGCTGGCAAATCTCTGTTGCCATTTTCTAGAGTGCAGAAAATAATTAAAGCAGACAAGGTTGGATCAAAAGTCGCGTATGATCGATTCAATAGTTCATATTCAGGCAGGAGATTCCTATTATTGCAAAAGACGCGACATTCTTGATTTCCATTGCAACGGAAGAGTTCATCAAACGTCTCACAGAGGCTGGAAAGGTAGTCGCAGAGCGAGAGAAAAGAGCTACTGTCCAACACAAGGATATCGGTGTGTCCTGTTTCTTGATTGTGAGCAGTGATCTATGACACTGGCTTTCTCCAGCGACAGTTGTGCGCAGAGCGGACGAGTTTCTTTTCCTTGAAGGTGAGCCTTCGCTTCTCATGAATTATTCTGCTACTCACTGGTGTGGACTGGAATAGAAATAATACCATGGGTTTCAGTCGATCCACCTGCAAAGCGTAAACCACGAAGTATGGGAGCCACTACCGAAAGAGAACAGCAAACGATGTACCAATTTGTAATCAACCCAAATCGTGCCGGTAACAAAGGAGTCTCTGATCAGGTTGATGTTATAATGAATGAGGATGGTACAATGGACATACAAGGTGGAGACTCAGACCAAGATGATTTTGAATGAATACAATTTTCTCCCAAAGCATCGGCTTCGAGACAACAAAAGGTGAACATATCAAGCTGAGGTGAATGCGCACAAGCAGGCTCTGCTTTACAGGTATGGTCATGAGTACGACCACAGGTCAAACAATGGACTCGACGTGACGCGTCTGAGTCACATGACGCTTAGTGACCTGGACTATCCCTAATCTTTTTGATCCAACACAGTGCGACAATCTGTGCTGAGATGAGAATTGTTACCACATTTCACCAGCCCTCGTCTGTCCTAGGATCAGTAAAATGTCAGCTTTCGTCTAGGGATCTTGAGCATCTGGTCGTGGCCAAATCCAATACACTCGACGTATATTCCCTGCAACCTCATGGCCTACAGCACCAATGTGGTTTGGAGCTCAAGGGTACTGTAGCATCCCTCAAAAGTGTTCCAATTCCTGTGTGCCTTAAGCGTTGTAAACTTGTCGGGGTTGGTACTGACAAACTATCTAGGGCTCCACGCGGTCGAACCTTCTGCTTCTATTGAACCACCCTAGCCCAGAGCTCGTGTTTCTTACATATTCAGAATACTCGTCCGGAAGTCAACTAACGGCAACAAAACAACTTACACTCTATGAGCATACCCTACGACCCGCTGAATACTTCACCGATATTGTGGTTCACCCATCGGGGAAAGTGGCTGTAGTCAGCTGTTACGTTGGTAAGTTGAGGGTCATAAAATTGAAAGCGGGTAATCACGAAGAGGATTTCGATGTCATGTGCGTTCTCATATGAAACAACGCCCTCACGATCTTCATGTATACCTTGATTACTTGATATAGAATGCGCGAGCTCAACCTTCTTGGCCTCGATTTTTTGCCTCTCCAAGAAGACGAATATGCACTGGCAATTCTACACGTCGACTATCAGGAACGTGTGCAGCTCCTTTCACGCGACATCTTACTTGAGGATCTGGAATTGTCGAACAGTCCATCCACAGTCTTAACTCCTACGGCAATCTCAAACAAGGTCGTACCCTATCCAGATGAGCTCAATCTCAAGTTGTTTCCGATCCAGCCACAGCCAGCACAGGATGGTGATATTGACTACGGTTTCTTGGGGGGAATGCTTGTCATCGGTGGGCGGAAGATACTGATGTATGAGCTGGCGAGCTCACAAGGGCAAGCAAAGCAAATCTCGAAACGGAGAAGGTTGGAGAAGAAAAAGAAGAGCGCAAACGCGACTGACTTTGAGGAGGCGCTAGGTAAGGAGAAAGAAAAAGAAGATAGAGTAAGGAAAGTTCAGGGGAGTGTAGCCTGGCCATGGAGCGAAGTCACTGCGTGTGTATCTGTTTCTGGTATAATTTCACTCTTTAACACCTTTAACTGTCTGTCAGAGTTTGTGCTATTGACCTCGTCCCGCGTTTCATTATTGGTGACTACTATGGTCGGCTTTCATTGCTGTCCTTAGAGAATGTAAAGGAGAGGGGTTTGATTTTAATTCCTCTCGGAGAGGTACTGTTCTTGACGTCTCTATACCGTCCACTCATATTTGCTTGAAAGGCATCACCGGCAAATTCCTTAACGTACCTCACATCCCAGACAATTTATCTAGGTTCTCATCTCGGCGACTCGCAATTATTGCAAATCTCGCCTACGCCTGTCTCTTGTCTTTCCAGCCCCACTCTTCCAATACCATCTGACGTCAAGACGGTCACGACAGTCGGGCTAAGCCGTCCCTCCAGCACCAAAGGCAAAGGCCGAGCAATAGATGACGAACATGACTTGGATCCCTCAAAAGGCGCCGTGATCAACTCAAAAGGATCTTTCATCACTGTGCTTGACACCTTCGGAAACATTGCTCCTATCGTTGATGCCATTCTGGTAGATACCGATGGCAGTGGGGAAGTAAGACTGTCTATGTCAAATTAGAATCACATTTCTCATGCTCTCTTTCCATAGCGTCAAGTTGTCACCTGTTCTGGAGGGGGAAACAAAGGTAGTTTGAACATAGTCAGGAATGGAGCCGACTTCCAAGAACTAGCTTCCGTGCCCGGTTTGACGGATGTTGTGAGGTTATGGGGTATTCGTGACGAGTTTGAAGACACGTGAGATGTCTATGTATTCCTGGCCATGTTCTGTGCCCTCATCAGTCTTTCAGCCATGATAGCCATATCTTAATTTCAACTCTAGAGAAAACCCATCTTCTCCGAATCAACGACGCAGGAGGCAACACAACTCTGACCTATGTCAAAGACACAGGTCTTACTGAGAATTCTGGCTTGGTAACTGATGTTCCTACTCTTGCGTTCGGTAACGTTGCTCGTCGCGTCATCGGCGGTTCAGGAAAACCTGTATACCAGAATTCACAGTTTTTGGTGCAGGTTACCAAGAAAGGAGCAACCATGTACAAATATGATAGCATTTCAAAGGTGTATGAGAGGGTTTCTGATTCCGATTTCAAGGGTTCAGAGGTAGTAGCAGCCGATCTTAATGCTAGCCAAGTCTTTCTGGCGCTAAAAGGAGGAAGACTCGTGGCTTTGACAATTGAAGATAGATCATTCAGAATATCGATGTGGGCTCAGTTATTGCCTTTCTTTAAGACGTACTTTGACTGGCACCTCATAGAGACAGCGCAGTGGGACAAAAACCTAATTCGCTGGAGATCAGTGCAATCTCTTGTGCTCCCCTTAATCCTTGCAAGCCATACACCAACAATGTAGTGGTGTCATACTGGGATACTAGAACAGTGGAAATTTTTACCATCGAGCCGCGAGGATTTATCTCCAACACCAAGACTCCGCCGCTTCCCGCTTTTGTTCGCTCTTTGCTGCTTTACGACTTTGCACCGGACAGAGACGATCATCGTTATTATCTACTCGCTGGATTGTCGGATGGCACAATTGCTTATTTCGCCTGGAAGGATAAACAACTCAGTGACAAAAAAGTTGTTACTCTCGGGCACGTTCCGGCCTCCCTCTCCGCGTGTCAGATTGACGGAAAGAGGTCTGTTTTTGCAGCGGGTACTAGGGCCACAGTCTTCTCATGGGAGAAGAAGCGGCTTCACAATTCGCCAATTATGATGAGGGTGAACACCTCCTTTTCTGCTATCCTTGAATATCCAGATTCAGCTATTTTCTTTAGGACGTTGTTACTGCCGCTCCTCTGAATACCGCTACGTTTCAGTCGTCCCTGGTTCTTGCCACACCTACCGCACTCTTCATAGGTCGAGTGCGAGACCTTCATAAAATGCACATCCGGCCTGTGAGTTCTCCCCCAATGTCTCGTCCATTTCTCTGACCATATATGTCGAAGATTCCGTTGGGATTGGATAATCCGTTCAGGATTACCTACGAGCCTAGTCTCAGAGTTTTCGGAGTGGGAATCGTCAGTAACAAACCCAATAGGATAGGTGATGTTCAAGAGACTCAAAGCTCATTCAGGCTCTTCGATGACACGACATTCCATTGTATGTAAACAACGTCCGGTCATTGCGTTAATTGATGGCGATTCTAGCTCTTGCCAGTTACAACTGCGAGAAAGACGAACAGCTCACGGCTGTTGCTACTTATTCTCCAGAAATCGATGGAAAATCGACTCCTGTGTTCTGTGTCGGTATCCACACGGATAAGGCCGAATTAGAGCCTACTGAAGGAAGGATCCTTGTTTTCTCCGCCGTCCCGGCAGGGGGGCCATTGGAGACTTTTAGTTTACATCTTTCCCTCCTTGCCGCAGTAGACGTCGAAGGGTGTGTCTATGCCATATCCTGCATCAAAGATACAGTTATAGCCACGGTCAATTCTTCGGTAAGCACGGACTCAATGTCATAGCGTCCTGCTAAGTCTTTAACAGGTGATATTGTTCCAACTCCAGAGTTCAGATGATGCGTTACGCTTAGTACGCCTAGCTGACTGGAATCACAACTATCTGGGAACCAGTTTGGCAACGTATCGCGATCGTATTATCATAGGAGACCAGCTCAGCTCGGTATCTTTACTTGAAGTAACCGATGGAAAAATACAAAATCTTGCAAGAGACTATGGTCCAAGATGGCCTGTTGCTGTGGAGGCATCAGGCAGAGAGAGTATTATTGGCGCCAACGTGAGCGGCGCTTCTCCTCGAGTCATTCCAAATCTTTAATATCCATAGTTCGATCTAAATCTTATAACATTCAAATTGACGAAGACGCTTGGTCGACCGTCCTTGGAATGTGATGGTAATTATTATCTGGGTGATTTTGTGACCAAATTCATACGTGGTGCGTCTAATCATATTTCCTCTTATTTCTTCTGATCTCGTCGACAGGCTCATTGACTTCAAATTCCTCAAAGAATACAAATTTGAATGCTAGCCATGTCTTCTTTTCCTCCTCAGGTCGCATCGGTGTCATCGTTGAAGTTACCGATCCTTTATTATCATTGCACCTCACAGCACTTGAGAGAAACCTTGCTAGTGCTGTTCCAGGTCTGGGAGGAGAATCACACACCAAGTAGGTCCAATAGTAGTAGAAATCTTATGCTATATGTGCCTTACCATCTCCCCCAGGTTCCGTGCGCCAAAGAACAAAAAAGGCTGCAGTGATGCAGACTCTACAGCCTTTGGTTTCATTGATGGCGATTTTGTGGAACAATTCCTATTACACTTGGCCACTCCAGACATTGTCAAGAAAATCATGGCAGGGAACAGCGATCCTGAAAGATTGACAATTTCAGCCGAAGATATACAAGTTATGCTGGAGAACCTTCAAAGTCTTCATTGAAATATGATAACAGCAATATCAACAGGATGATATTGACAACGTCAATGTATGTACTATCAATTGACGGCTGATTACGAAGAGGTAAACCCGAGTGAAGAGAAATTGATCCACAAAATGAAAGTCGTAGCAGTGCAGATCAAAGGGTTCTTCACCTGAAAGACGTTATGTACCACCGAAGATATTGCCACAAAGTCGAAGAGAACGTCTGAGTGTCCGAGTTTGTCGTCAAGTGACCTACATCGAAGTCGACATCCATTGGAGGTGCAAGATAAAAACCAGACACAAGAACAAGGTAGCTGAGAAAGAAAAATTACTACACATCAAGCAAGAAGAATGCCAAAACACGCACCTGAGAATAAGTATGCTACCTCTGTGATAGTTGCTCTTTGCTTCGATATATGTATAAGTCATCAAAAACATCGACAAAATGAGCGAGACCACATCCCAACGGGGGAATGTAAGTCTTTTCATGAAATCAGTGATAGATAACTGCTGGAGCAAATCTTGGACGCTTACGTGAAGGACTTGGCAACTTCTCCCGTCGATCCTTGATTATACCAGGCGGAGAAAGCGACCATTGCAGGAATCTGGAGTAGGCAAACTTGCAATGCATATGCGGATCCAATCTCCATACTAATAACAAAGATTTAGCGGAATGTGCTGACATTAAAAGATAGACCCGACCTAAGAGCGATATTATTGTTGAGTGCGAATGAAATTGCATTCATAAACTCAGTGGTATTAGGGACCAAAGCGAATAACGTAACACCAAGGAATTTTTCATCGATCCCAGAATCCTGAAGAATAACATCCACTACATCAACAAGCAGTTCTGTTGAACAACAGCGGTATCAGCGGGTTCAAATATCACTGGACATAGTAGACGTACCTGCAATGACAGCATACAAAGCTGTACATGCGAGCAGTACGCTAGCACTAGTTGTACGGCTCCAAGAAGGTGCATCATGTCCATGTCCACCAGCACCTTCCTCATGACCTCTCGACTTGGAGTTGGATTGTGCTTGCTGGTGTCTCAGTGCACTAACCGTTGCTACTGCAACAGCTCGTGTAAAGTCGTCGGTGGTCATAGTCTGTGGAACTTGCCCTGTGTCTTTGACAGTGCGATCTACTGTTTCAAGGACAGGAGCAAACTGAGAGATGGGAGGTTGAGCAATGGAAACACGACGAGGATACGAGGATGGAGAGAGGGGGCCGCCGATTGATTGGGAACTTTCTTGACGAGTCAGAGGTTCTTCCACTGGTGTAGAATATGGCCGGGCATCGCCACGAGGGATCGGGATGGCCGTAGAACTTGATTTGAGCTGAAGCGGAGGACCACGCTGTGAGGTGCTGGAGGGGTGGCTTGAAGGAATAATACGGTGATATATTGAGGTGCGATCCCGCGAAATATCGATTGGATGTAGAAGAGGTCCGGGATTTTGCCAAATCTGAGAGGCATGGGTACGAAGGGAGAACCAGAGGCCAATGAGGTAGGACTAGGATACAGTCAGCAGCGGTATTCTATGACATGCACATTACTTACAAAGAGTAGCACAGATGCACAGAAGTACATGAGTGTTTTGACAGTGGATTGATAGAACGGATCCGTGGCAGGATCAGGGTGCTGGTAATAGCAGCGATCACAAACCCATGGTGCATCTTCCGGGCCCCTGGGTTTAGTCGGACATCCTTTGCATATGAGTTGGAACTGCAGTAACACTGAGACGCAAATTCAAAACTCAAATAAGACACGTACGTCTCCATAGGTCTGATAAAACAGAGTCGGGGCTAGCGCTCCGATGATTGCCATAATCAACATCATGCTTGTCACCCCAGCACTCTTAGCATTGAATCTTTGTTCTTTGCGCCGTAATGCGCCGCTGGCCATACTTATTCCGGGCATAAGCAATACACCAGCGAGCAAACTCCCAATTATGGAGCCTTCCACAAGCCTGCCTTTGCCTTGAGTGAGAGCGATGGAATACAAGATGATCTCAATGATGGAGCCGAAGGTTGCATTAATGACAGCCCCCATCCCTATGGATGACTGTGCAGAGATAGAGGCGACGGCCATACCGATAAAGTATGAGAGAGGGATGACGCTCAGGAGGGAAAGGAAAAATATCAAACTACGCGAGGCAATCCGTGCCAAGAGAATGGGTACATGCTTTCCTTCGTTCTCCAGTCGTTCTACAATCGGGAGAAGTACCATGCCGTCAAAAATCACAAAAAAAACAACAGGAAGAAGGTTGATGAAGAGGATATTGATACCGCCGATGGTGTACTTGTAGTACTGGAGTCCAACAGCACGGTATGTACACAGGAGGACTGTAGATGGAGAACCAGATGGTGCCAGCTGGCCTACAGACAGTCTCGTATGCTTGACAGAGAATTGTGGAGTTTGAGTGCTGGAGACGTCAGTTGTTCCAGCCTCGGTGTCCTGGGAAGCTTCCTGCTGGTTGGAGGGCATGACAATGGCTGGTGGTGCAGCACAGAACCGAATGGAGGCGGGATGTGAGAAAAGATGCTTAAGTAGAGCCCAATTGAGTCTAGCCATGGGGATGGTAACGACGAGGCCCCAACAAATGAGACACACGGAAAGCATGAGGGGGGCAATGATGGTAATAATCGCAAACCAAAAACACACTTTTCCTAACAGATCACTCCCAGTGGTTTTGGACACGCCAATCGAACTCGTTATCGATAATGATCTGACCAGCGTGCGTGCGCCGTAAGCTTTAGACGAAGATGGGCCATGCGGACGAAGAAGGTGGGTGTCCTCACCAGGAGTATCAGAGCTCCACGAGATAGTTGGGGTATAGTGCGCATTGTATGTATCTGGAGTGAGAGTAGGTTCCTCAGTGAGAGGCACGCCTCTGATTGTGGACATTGAATCAGGATGATCGGACGCTGGTGGACGAGGTGAACCGCGAATCGTGTCCTGCTCGTCATTGGCAACAGCCTCGTCTGTTGACTCTATAGTATCTAGATCCCCTTCGACATATTTACCGAAAGGCCACACGAGATACCACCCTAAACCGTACACAAGGGAAGCATACCGCTTTCCACCTCGTGGAACAATGTAAAGAATAGCGGAGACCGTAACGCAGACGAGGGCTATCCACCAACCAAAGACAAGGACCCAAAAGATATTTCCTGGAAGCAGGTGTCGTTCTGCTTGGGCCGAGGGTACTAAGTGAAGTGCCTGATCAGCAACACGATCAAGGGAACGCGTTTTTTGGTACAGAGCAGGTTTCCATATTGGAAGACCAAAAGGATGTTGGACGTTAATGAGTGATTGACGTTCCTTGAGAGTGATAGGGTCATCCTCGGCGGCTGAATCTTCACCATCTTCGACTGTATCCGCCACTGTGGCAATGCCCTTTCCGCGTCGAGCCAACGAGGGAGAGATAGAGCCAGTATCATCTTCATCTTCTTCGTTGCCATTTTCGTCGTGCTCTTGGCCAAGCACATTTCGGCGATGAGCGTGACCAGTCGCGTGAGAGCTGCTAGTACTGGTACTTCGCAGACGGGCCGATCGTACAGATGGGCTCCGTCCAGATATTTGCGGTGGGGGGCTGCGCAGGCTGGAAGTCGACGGTGTTGAACTTGGTGAATAGTACGACGTTCCCTGGTTATGATGCTGAGGGGTATCTGACGCGGACCACTGGGAACCGTGACTGAGACTGCGATGAAGAGGACTAATGGGGGTTGGAGCGAAGTAGAAGCTTTGGTCGTTGTTTGCGTCGGTGGGCGGGGCGTGGACGTGGGCGGGCATTGTAGGCAACGACGCGCTCGACTAATCTGGCGACGCTACTTATTGTGGCCAGCACGCACTTAGCACGGCCAAGGTTTCTATATATAAACCATTTCACAACAACAATCCTCGGCGAAACCCGGCCGGAATCAAATCGCCCTTGCGCGGGAGAAGTAAGCCTCTCTTGTACTACGAACCTCTTGGAACCTCTTGGCAGCCAATACGGCAGGTGACACGACATAACACATATTTATGTAGAGAATGAGACAAGAACCAGAGATAGTCATTTACGTGCAAGTTTCTCTCGGAGCTGTGCGCCCTTTAGCTTTGCACGTAGATACTCCAAACGCACAGCATATCGTTCCTCAACTTCCGCCCTTCGTCGCTGGATAACCTCCATCTCATCCTCAATAATTCCTTCTGTCCGAGGCGGGGGCGGTTGGTCCTCCAGGACAGCATCTATGGTGACATGACTTCTGGCCAAACTTACGTTCGAGACGCTGCCGACCCCTAGATGTCCGTAACTCGCCGGCAATGCGGGCACGGGTGGAGCTCTATGTCCCCCTGTCCTCCTCTCTTCGGCACCTATACTAGAGAACGAATTCTTGCGACGGAGTGACCCTGATCGTGCCGAAATGGGCGATGCAAAATATCCTCGAGAATGCGCTGACTTCGCTATTGAAGAAACAGAGGTCGCTGACTTCAAAGATGTCATGTCGCTATCAGTGACCACGACACGTCGCGGTGTTGTCGGCGTTGACATCATTGTGGTTTCTCCCATAGTGTTCCGCTGGAGCTTCGCAAGCGTGGTCATCTCCAGTCCATTGAACGCATCCATCAACCTCTTTACTTCTGCTTCAATTGAAGATATCTCCTGACTTATCTCCGCTGTTGTCTGCAAACGTCCATCATCCAACAAATCGGGATGGAATGCTGAGTTTCTGTAAGTTTCGCCAGGTAAACGGGAAGGAAATGATGAGGGAGGTGTAGCCAATCGACGAATGCTTGGATTGGAGCGCGAGATGCTAATTGGTAGGTGTGATGAGTGATCCGTTTGCGATCCCAATCCCGTACGAGAGGAAATCGAGACATTATCAGCCTGGTTACGTGATGTTGTTGTGCGGACTGACGCAGCACTCGATTTCTTGCTTGGACCGCGTTTGAGAATGTTAGAGTTCTTTGATACGGCCGAGAATGTACTTGAAGCGTCGTTAAAATCGTTGGAACCGGCAGGTGTACGTCGGCTTGTTGCACGGCGAAGAAAACTGGTCATGCCAGACGTCACCGAGCTCTTTGACCGTACAGACGAAGATCGGTTAATTTGGACTTGAAAGTTCGAGAGAGGCCGAACTGGATAGCCAAGGGGTCAGACTTGTCAAGTAAACGTGGATTCAGTGTGGCGTGCTCACGCTTGCCTTCCTGCGAAGGAAGTGTTACACGCGGGAGCGGTCGAGAGACCGGTACCACAGGACTTTCGGTTGGAACAGTGTTGTTGGTCGCAAATCTTTCGAACAGGTTTTGCCGAAGCAGCCGATATTCGTCGTCACTAGAGTCAGAAGCAAAAATTCAAAACTAGACTCCCATTAACTGATCTGGAACTGACTTCAAGAGCCCTTGAGAATTCGCAGCAGCCAACTCGTTGAGCCGTTGAGCAAGGGTCATTCTGAAGAAATACCATTTTGAGATTTTCCCTTGTTCAACTCCTGTAAGGAACGATTACACACGTTACATTGTCACTAGGTTGACGTAACGGAGAGGAAGCATCTTTCGAGCTCTGGCTGTGAGGGCTATTGGTATACGCAGAAGAGACCTCAGGAGATGAAGAGGGTGAGGTGTCCATATTGGAAGGTTTATGTGTGGCTTTTGGAGAAGAGCCAGGAATTGGCAACAGTTTATCCGTCTGAACGCGTAGAATGCTAGGTCCTGCCGTTCTAGCGCCATTTGAGTTTGGTGACAATGGACTCGGTTGCCGGATGCGTGTGCGAGCGGGAGAAGGCGGCGTTGAGTTCGACAATATTTGTGCGGCCGGCACGTCCTTGGTGGTGAAGCTCGGGGCCGGGCCGCGTTCTTTTCCCTTATTCTTACCGTACTAAAGGCAAAAGCTATACGTGAACTTGTGATACACACTTGTCAAGGACCATTCGAAACATCACGCACGAATCTGGACCGAATTACACTAGCTACGGACTTGTCGTGAGATGGGTGGTTCTCCAAGTCATCGGCTTTTTTGGAGGAGAAAAAGCCCATCTCAGCATTACGCTAGCGGGCAGGCTCAAAGTGGGGGCGAGGGAAAGGACCCAGGAGACTATGAACAAGAGAAGAGTAGTCGAGGACAGGTACCAATTGCAAGCGATCAGTGTGGCCGCCATCATGTCGCCATCAAAATGATCCGCACTGGCCAGGGAAACTTGAATACAGTAGATCAAAACAAATATTGAGGCATGTTGAATTTTGCATTCAAGAGACGTAATAACGGTAGTTCAAATGTTCAGAAAACATCTGCGGTGAAGAATTTCTTTCTGTTCACCAAAAATCCACGAACTTGAGAGTCTGGTCACAGCTATTCATATAAAGATCAATACCCAATTTTGTCCATCAATGACTCAATTTCGCATCAACTTTTTCACGCTTTCGAGAATTTGAATTGTACGTCTGACAATTGAGCAGGTAGATGAGACTCAGGAAAAGGCCAAGGAGAACGGTGGCGTCGCCGAGAGCTTCGCTCACCCATGAGAGGACCCCTGATCCCTTACTTCTACAGTCAAGCTTTTGCGTCTAGTAAATGACCTATTGTGAAATAAAGAGACCAGTGAACTGATAGTCATGAAATGTGCGGATTACAATGACTAACCGGCCAACCGGTGGAGAAATCGAGCAGGTTAATACCAAGCTTCAAAAGAAGAACAGGGGGAAAGAAGACTGTGTCAATAGCCATTTGATTGTGGATATATAAATTAAGCCTACCCAATTTCCAGATGCGTTGTAGTAGTCTAGCAAACAATATGTTATTTGACATACACCAGAATGAATTATAACAACGCGTACGATAAATTAAAACTGTACCATCATTGTCCAGCATCAAATCTTGTCCTCCTGGGCCATAGATCTGTGAACAAACATTTTCATCAGCTCAGAGATTCGGGGCCACTATGCATGTCTGAAATACAGCATCATGAGTCTGAAGGACGGGAGTCCCACCGCCATTGGTAAGAGCAACACCAGAGGAGTCGACGTAAGGTCCGCTCACACTGTAAAAATCTGACTGAGCGATGTAGACTGTCAAGGAGCACCGCTCATGCCTTGTAGACCTTCCAACCCTGATATTGTAGGTGCTCGAAGGACCCTGGCAGCACGTATCCCATGAAGAGAAGAGGTAATAGTAGCTGCCGAACTTGTAGATGACGCTGGCTTCGATGGCTCCACCGTTGGCTGTGCGTTGCGCCAGAGATGAGACAGATGTGCTCGTTGGTTTGCCAGTTGAGGAACTCAGACTAGAATGTATTTGTAAATTTCAGACTAAAGGATCAATGATGTAACGGACGTCATGAGCTTGATACCGGTCCAGAAGCTTCCGAGGGAAAGGTACCAGTTGTTTCCCTCTAAAAAGCAAAGTGTCAACTATAATTGCGAAGTGTGCAGTCATTCAATATTCATTCCCTTACCAATGTAGAGACTGGAGGATTTTGACACTCTATGAACTTCAAATAGAATGATGCAGGCCATCGTTGCTTACTTGGGATCAATAGCCTTTCGACTCCAGTGAACCTTGTCACTAATGAAAAATATTCACAACATACATTGTAGTTGTTAGAGTTGGAGGTCGAGGTCACCAGACCCTCGTTTTCCCAACTGCCTATTCGATGATCACGAAAGAGAAGAAATCAAACTCAGTTTCTTTGAACTTACCCGGCAATCCAGTGGATGATTTCGCAAAAAAAATCGCAGACTACGATCATCAGGATTACGATTACTTCGAGTAGGACATGAAAGTCACATACATTCTGTGAGCCAAAAGTGGAAGCAGAGTAATAAAGCTGGTGATAGGCATCAGAGAGCTGCATGCAGGTAAAACAAGAACAGGAAGCTGCGCCTCACGTAGAATTCCCCATTTTTGTAAGTACAATCTGGTGCCCAGAGATTTCTGTGCCAAGGTGAGGTGTAATTTGATCTGGATATAAAAAAGGTGCCTACCCATTGCTTGTACCAGTGTACGCATCAGTCCAGCTCGCACCATTAGGCCACACACGGCCGATCAGAGTCCATCTCGTACGATCGGTGGACGTACGAATTTCAATACCAGGAGCAGTGGCTTGAAAGTTGGAAATCACGCGTAAATTTATTAGAAGACATAACGACCACGAATGTGGCTTACAGAAAATAAAGAACGTTCCAGAATCATCCTTGCACATGGTCGGATCATGCACAGAGATGTCGCCCGTAACAACACCGGGTCCGACAACGGCGCGACCGACAGCTGCAAAGAGTAGAGGAGTGATCAAAGACAAGAAACGCATGCTGGACGTTTGGATTGCTCATGGACCCCATCAGAAACCGTTTTTATAGCTGAGAGCAGGGTAATTGTTTAGAGAGGAAGGTACCATTAGTCTCGTTCCTATCCATATATGGCATCCTCTTCACTGATCTAGAACGTCTGGGTACAAAACTTCCAGATCTACATGTTCTTGTCGTTGCTCGCATAATACGTCCCGCGACTTGAGCATACTGCGTACATTGCGAAGAGGGGCACCGTTCCAGGAATATGAACTTTGTTGGAGCAGTAAAAAGCTTGCATAGATCAGGAGAAGGTCTAATACAGGTGGGGGTTTTTAACACTCTGAGACGACAAGGAATCCTGGCGTCGGTTGGAAACGAATATATCAAAGTTTGCATTCTTGTCAATGAGACAAGTCGGGTATTTCTCGGCAAGAAAAGATCTTGTGCGAACTGAGCATCATCGGCTTTCCCAAGTATAAGTAGACGCAAAAAACGATAATCTCATGATAAAATCCGAACCTGATGGACTCAATGGAGGAGCATCGACCGCTTGAACCGGAGATCTTTTTGAAAGAAGCTGCCGCTTTGTAAAAAGCTGTCAGAGCACACGACGAATTGGATATGTGAGCAATTCCGTCTATATAGAGCAAGCGATTGTCGAGAAAGTGATTGTATTGAAAGGCAGGGTCAGAGATCTACAATGATCTCAGGAAGACGCCGAGTTCAAATGATCGGACAAGATGGTCCGATTCTATACCAGACAATTTGCTCCCGCCCTGATCAAAACACCTTGAAACCTTGGAAGTTTCCTTTCCTCGTACCGTTGATACTTAACAATTATGATACTATGCCCGACCACGCAGTCAGCAGGTCACAAAATGTCACAGGTACCTGAGAACCGAACCCTCCGTTTCAGGCTCCGCTCGGCTACTCAGTGTTGCCACAGCATGGAAGCCTGTCTCGGCAGCCTGCGGCAGACGTGACTACGAAGTGACCAAGTCTTCATCTTTTCCTTCCAGTTAATTTTATTATACAAGACAATACTGAATATTAAGAAAAAGCAGAAAAACCGCGGAAATTGCGAAGAAATCAGAGGGTGCCGACCTATGGGGCCTACCGACTGCGTGGTAAGGCATAGCATTTAGTGATAATGAACGGAAAATGTATTTTGTGAATATTTGGCCCAGAACGCATACCTCATGTCCATCCACGTATAACATTACTAGGGTGTTCACTGAAACATGAATTGTGGAGTTCGATCAATATAGGATAGAGGCGTGTGGATATGTAGAAGATATGACATTGTTTCCAGGCCTGAGGGCTACGCGGTGCCCACCTACACAACAACCTGCACGTCACATCAGCTCAGTCGAAGAAGTCGGTAGATATAGGATCGACATACTGGCCAACCAGATGAGAAATCAAGGCGATTGATGCCAAGCTGGTATGAAGTCAATAGAAAATGGTCTGCGAATAATTCCTGAAGACTTACGAAGCTTCCGGAAGGCGTATAATAATCTATTAGCCAGAAAGCATTTAGCCAAAATTAGGAGATAAGGATTACAACATACGGTATACGAGGATCGGGCCATCCACGTCAGTCATAATATCTTGACCGCCAGGTCCGATAATCTACAAGGCTAAAGTTAGTACACCGGTATTTCCTCATTAAATTTGATAAGAGCTTCCGTACGTTATCATGACTACCTAGAACGAGAGTTCCGCCACCATTTAGAAGAGATACACCAGCTTGATCAACATAACCGCCAGTTGGACTTTCGGAGTGCTCGCATCAAAAATTGTTCCTCAGTATGCTTAAATTTCTGACCTTGTAGATCTCCCAACCCTGATATTATATGTGCTGGACGTGCCCTGGCAGCAAAGATCCCAAGACGAGAACAGGTAATAGAAGTTGTTGAATTTGTAGATATTGCTGGCCTCAATGGCACCATTGTCAGCCGTGCGCTGTGCTAGGGATGTAACAGCTGAGCTTGCTGGCTTCCCTGTCGAAGAACTCAAGCTTGATCATGCGTCAATAGAGGTACGGCGGATAAAAGTTGGCAATCAGATGACGAACATCGCGAGCTTGATACCGGTCCAAAAACTCCCGAGAGACAGATACCAGTTGCTGCCATCTGTGGTTCAATTAATGAGTCATGCTACTTGCCGGTGGAATAGGACTGAAGAGTTGACCGATGAGAAGACTAAGGTGTAACAATCGGCTATTAGGATTACCAAAAAAGGATGATCCTTGACTCACTTGGGATCGATGGCCTGTATCGCATGTCAGTAAATCACAGACAAATGAAGGGATAGAATAGTCACATTGTAGTTGTTACTGGAAGAAGTTGAAGTGACGAGGCCTTCGTTTGTGAAGCTTCCTACTCGGCTTAGACATTGCGAGCGTTTTCACATGACATGAAGTTCACCAGGCAGTCCAGTAGATGATTTGGCAAAGAAAATAGCAGACTAGGGTAGCAAGAACAGTCAGGCGCATGCCACCATAGAAATGACATTCTGACATTCTGGGAGCCAAAAGTCGAGGCCGCATAATAGAGCTTTTCTAGGTTATTGGTACAGAATCTCAACCGTAAATGTCACAATATCTCACGTAAAATTGCCCATTGAGATAAGTGCAATCAGGTGCCCAAAGGGCTCTGTAAGGTTGCCTCATGTCTCGGCAATGACTAAACCACAAGTTGATTTACCCGTTGGATGTTCCCGTATACGGGTCTGTCCAGCTTGCACCATTGGGCCAAACCATTCCCCTGAAGGTCCAGGCGATGCGATCCGGCGAGGTTCGAATTTCAATCCCTACACCAGTAGCTTGTCGGAGAAGTATGTTTTAGCCATGCCGTCACAAGGACCGAAAAGAACTCACAAAAGACGAAGTAGGTCCCAGAATTATCTTTGCACATAGTTGGATCATGGACGGCGGTGTCGCCAGTTACTACACCAGGCCCAACCACAGCGCGGACGAAGGTAGCGAGCAGGAAAGGCGTGAAAAAGGAAAGCAAATTCATCTTAGATGGGAGTCTGTTCTGCGATACCGTCAACATTTATAGGAAGTCGGATCATTCCTTGAAAATAACCCGACAATCTCCCATATTGCGGTTACAGCACTTCTCAGAGTAGAGGTAAAAAGTACGGAGATGACAGAGACTTGGCGCGGACCGTCAGTCCCCCGAGATGTATGGGGCCAAGTCCACGTGAAAGTATCAAACGCGATGCATCGGGCTAGGTGTGGGATTATTCAAGCAGCGCTTAGAAGCACAAGATATCCAGTATGTTTGGCTTGAGACGTCAAAGGCGGAATGGATGTAACCTGCGGAAAGGAGGTCGTTGCACAAACTCGAAGCTACTTGCAGGTCTAGAGCTGCTGAAGCACAAAAAGAATTCTGAAAATGAAGCGGACAACCATGAATATATGGAGATATGTAAATGGCACCTTGAAATATTACGGGCGATTTCTGAAATACATTACGACTACGTGTAGTCCCATTGGCAAGTTAAGAGGAGAAAGAGTTCCTGAAGGCACGAATTCTCGAGAATATGATTCAGAGCAGTCATGAATGCACAAAGTGCGAATATACCCAATTCCCCACATCTCTGTGACACGGTAAGCTCGGATATTGATGGTGTCCGGGGCTGCCTGAGAGTCAAGGAGTTCCGGGCCACGCTCTATAACTCGTGGCCTACCAGGATGCTTCCGGTCTGTACCCATATCGATACACACTCTTTCCCCCCACTAGAACACCAGCTCCTAATGGCCGTTCCTTCCTCCACCATGCAAGCAATCAGATGGCATCCTCCTGCTTTTGATATCAGAGTGGAGTCTGTGTCCATTCCTCAGTACGTATATAATGATAACTTTACCGTCGATCTGGGTCTGAGAACGATCAGAATCCAGCACCCAGACGATGTTATTGTTAAAGTCAAGGTCAGCCAAATCTGTGTCTGAATAATGTTTTGATATTGTAAGATTAAGACAATCATGATAGCTCGCTGGTTTGTGTGGTAAATAAGGCTGACCTCGTTGATGGATTTACACCACCTCAACCATTTCATTTATAGGCAGTGATCTTCATATCTATAGAGGACACGGCGGCGTGGACAAAGTGTAAGTATTATCTTGCCACTAGAACGTTCGGGTTTCATGTTTTTCACAGTCATATATCTGGACATGAATTTATTGGAGAAGTTGTATCTTTGGGTTCGAGCTATGGGTCAAACGTACAAGGCCGGCCGAAACTATATTCTACGTTGAAGGTCGGTGACAAAGTCGTGTCACCTTTTACGAGTAACTGTGGGGAGTGCCAGTAAGTTAAGGTCATCATCACATTGAATTATGCATATTTAACCTTTCCGAAGTGTCTGTCGGGTCGGATACACAGCTAGGTGCCCAGAAGGAGTCCTCTTTGGGTCGGCTCTTCTTGACGGAGGGCAGGCTCAGTACATTCGTATTCCAAGAGGCGGAGGAACGCTCTTCAACTTGACCAATCCCGATACATGGTCCTCATCACTTCCCACGCAAGAAAAAGAGAGATCTTTGACTGGACTTGCTGATGCTTCCCTCCTACTGTTAGCAGATATTTTGCCGACTGGCGTCTTCGCTACACTGCAGGCTCTGACCCATCCAAAAGTGCAGCCTCTTTTGGTAGGGCGACCATGGCCTGTGTGCTTTTCCCCTGAGATCAGTGCTGCAGGAAGCAATGAGGTTGGCTTGACTGCAGAGGACCGCGTTCTGACCTTTGCTATCATTGGTTTAGGTCCAGTGGGCATCTGTGCGGCTGTCAGTCTCCTCGACGCATTAGCCACGCGGAAAGCCCCCTTCCGCATTGTTGCGACCGACTTGCTCGAGTCGCGAAGGGAAAAGATGAAGGTAGTATATGATGCAATTGATGCGTCCGGAAAAGGAGCAGGAACAGGAGAATTCGTAGTCTTGTCGGCAGATGATGCGAAGGCCTACATCCGTAAAACGACGGGAGGTGTTGGGTGTACTGCTGTCCTGGAGGTATATCTTTTTTCTTAGCCCAGTAAGTAGCATTGCTGATCATCTTCTCTAGGTCGTCGGGCATCCGGATGCTTTGACTTCTGCATATGATCTCGTTCGTGCTTTTGGTGTAATTGTTTCGGTCGGAATGCACAGAGTGCTACCCATGCCATATACCGGTCGCCAACTGTATAACAAGAATGTTTCTTTCGATTTTGGTCGCTGTCCCGCTCATACCATGTTTCCTGCGGCATTTGATTTGTTAGGCGAGTCTTTAGTTGACAAACTCAGGTGAACAATTCCGACATGTTGATTTCCATAGTCAAACGACAAGACGTGTTCGGCACAGTTGGAAAACCCGCTAGTCTCATTGACAGGGTTGTCGGCTTTGATGCTGCAGTTGAGAGTTATCGTGCCTTTGACAAAGGTGAAATCGGAAAGGTCATTTTCAACCCCTGGGATCAGTGATGGGTAAAATAACTTGTACCATTTGTATACTTAAACAGTTCGGTCCGTCCACTTTGTAGCTTTTGATGAACATAATTTCTTTGGTCACGAGTACATATCAGGAAACCCGATGATAGCTCACGAAATGTTCCCGTTTGGAAGAAGAAAATCCCAAATGCACCCAAGGGGGATCAGCTGACTTTGACATATGTACGTTTTTACTTATAATACATATTCGCAAGTGATATATTTACCTTCGTCAGGTTAAAAAGATGGGGCCGTGAGCCCGTTAGGAAATAAAATTTCCTGGATATGGCTCATGTCAAAACAAACGATAACAATTACACAATCGGACGGTTTTGAATCTTGCTATGACACTTGTGCCTAGGAACCGTAGCGCTTTTTGCCGCTTTCAAATTATTTGTTTCTAATAGTGCCCATGCCACGGTCTGCCTCACGAACCCGAACACCTCCGAGTAGTTGGTCAACTTCAGACGCTGCTCTGAAAACACCAACATCCCTTCTTATCGCGCCCAACATTCGCTCGTCACCATCTCTATCTAATCTCCACATTCACAGTCACCCCTTAGAGTCATCTAATGTATCCCCTGTACCCTCATTACAGACACATTTTTCAAGCGCTGTTCTTGACAGTACGGCCTCATCAGTCATCAATCTGGATGTAAATGAAACAATCCTGGTACAAGATGGTGATGTGGAAGCAGAGTATCCAGAAGATATCAATGTGACGAGCTTGGAGTCCAGTATCGAGAGAAGCGACGAAGAGTCTAAAAGAACGCTGCGCGATCACCTTAGGAGGACTCTAAGTCATACAGCTACAAGATCAGGTATTGTTCTCTTTGCTCGTTTAACTTCACGAGAAGATTGACATCTTAGGAGATGTAGCGATTTCTCATTCTCCTTTCAAGGGCAAATCGCAGGACGAGGAAGATACCAAATTAGATTCCGGTAATCTCACAGATTTGAAATGGATTGAGTGAGACTCATCATAAGATTCAAGTATCTAGATATAGTCCCAGGCAATACTTTGTGCTCACTGATGCTGGGAAGCCTGTCTTCGTCAGGTGGCTTCATTTGATCGTTCACATCGTTCAATACTCACCTTATAACAGCCGACCGGATGGAGAGGACTCTGGGAACACAGCAGCTACCGTTGGCGTAATGCAAGCTCTTATATCCGTCTTTCTTGACGACAATGACAAAATGAGATGCATCAATGCTGGAAGAACGCGTATCACATTTGTACTTCGGCCACCGTTATATTACGCCTGTTCTTCATCATGGGGAGAACCTGAATCAGTGGTGAGTCTACTTGGCTCACTTCACAGATTTTCTTCTTCTCAATAACATGTTGAAGAAAGACACGCTCACACCTGGAATATCTTCATCTTCAAATCTTGAGTATCGTTACGGCGGTGCAACTACGGCGGATCTTTCAGCGGCGGACAAATTTCGACCTGGGGCGATTGCTGAATGGTGAGCATACTTTTTCGCACCTGGCGTTATGCTGCTAGTCTCACTTATTCGTCGCAGGAGCTGAAAGTCTCCTCTCGTCCTTATTAATTCGGCTCGAGTTCGATCTCTCTATGAGTACATCGTCTCTTCAATGCCTTAGACTGGACTCAAATCTAAGGAAACGGGCGGCTGAAGCACTGTTACCTCCTTCTAAATCGAAAGACATACTCTACATCATACTCATGGTGGAAGGCAAGATCATTACTCTCATCAGACCCAAAAGACACTCAATACATCCTGCCGGTAAGAAATCGCCCTTGAAATGAAAATTTCTATCAATATCAAACTTCTTCAGACATCCACATCATTCTTAATACAATATACTCCCCCTCAATATTAAACTCTCCGGCCTCCTCCTCATGGATTCCACTCTGCCTACCGAAATACAATTCATCGAATTTTGTCAATGCCTACATATCCTTTCTCCGGCGAGATAATGGAGTTGCCTTATCCCCGTCTCAACTTCAACTTGAAAATGCCGACTCACCTACTCCAACGCAAGGACATGCGGCTCCGCTATATGTGGCGTCGATGCAATCGCATCTCGCCCTGGTCTGCATAAGTGGCAGTGGCGACGTTGAATCCGTGCGAGGATGGTGTGAAGCAGCAACTGCGGTAGGTTCCATGTAATAATGTACGCCGTAGATTTGCTTACGAATCGTCCAGCGACTAGAAAAGGATGGGATGTTAGATGCCATAGTCAATGCATGCTCATCCGGACAGACCGAGTATTCTGTTGGAGATCTGGGCATACCTGGACTTCGTCACTTTATCTACAAGTCACGGCCTCAGGTACAAATCACGACGCCTACATTCGAGGATGATCCTTATGATTCTGTTGAGGATTGTCGCAGGTAAAACTCCAGAAAGGATTTTCTTCAGGATGTTGTCTGACTCTAGCCCAGGTTAATCACCCTGTATCAAATCCTGCATGACGCAATACACGCCAAATCGGGTCAAGAAGGAACTCTTAAACTTCAATACATACGGACGGAGAAGGAGAGCGTTATGGGCTGGGTTTGTAGCAGAAAGTCTTTATTTTAGTCTGCCTCTGACCTGATCGCCGTAACTATAGATAACTCAACCGTTTGAACTCTACATTGCGTTGTCCCCAATGCTGCCGAAGGCGGCCGCTGTCGGGGCTGCCAATGCTGTTGCACGATGGGTCAAGAAAGAAGAAGCGAGGTTGTTTTTGAGAGACGCGCCGGTATTCTAAATTGATTCTGAATGTTTTCTATATTCTACTAGTCTGTGGCCGGAATGGGTTCAATAACACGAATGTGGTGTAGTATATGTAATTCCAGACCACGCGGAGTATTACAGACCTACATTATATTCTCGAGGAAACGCAAACGAAATCTTGTGTGACGTAAGCTGGTCACGGCTGGTCACAAACTTGCTTGTCACTTGAAATATTTGAGTCTATAGTTTCATGTTCTTCGCCGGTTTGCCCTCTACCTGGCGACTCTGCACCGCAGTACCTCGCCTTACACGATCAGTTGTCAACAGAGCCGCATCCTGGCCTGTTCCTTTGCCAAGGGGTATCGTCATCGCCTTGAAAAGCTCAACACAGTTGCTCACCAGTGAAAAAACCTTCGAAACAGATGCCGTCACCTCTCCTGCGGATTTCCTGAAGGCAATCGGCCGTTCTTCTGACACCAAACTACAGGTAGAACAGTGGGATGCGCTATGGAAGCTGTCGGGGCATGACTTGAAGCAGAAGGGACTAGCTGTTCGTGACAGAAGGTATGGTGAACTCTACAGCTTCCGAGATATGGTCTTATCAAAAGACATCTGATATCGTACAGGTATATTCTATGGTGTCTGGAGAAGTATCGTAGTGGACTTCCAATCAAATCTTTTGCTCACGAGCCCAGGCCGAAGAAGACAGTTCGGGGGTGAGCTATTTGTGTCATTCGTCCACATTATCTTCATGCTATGTTTTAGCTGGGGCCCATCGGTACAAAATGGAAAGCGAATACGGTCAAGACGAGACAAGAGCAAGAAGAAATAGTTGTTTTCATACGACTCAAACTTAGTCTGTTGATAGTATACGGGCTTGTCATGGCAACCTCCGGAACCCGTACAATGCACAATACAGGTTGAGCCCAAGAGAGATGATTTAGATTGAAATTCCATGCCCAGAGAAGTGGGAAGCCGAACAAATAGCGTACTTTATCTAGGAAGATTTCTGGAGTCCTGGTGAGAATATCTCCATCATTTGTTCTCGCTGCGTTTGCCCTGGAAATGGAGCACACGGTGGACTAATCTCTTTGGACACCCTCCGACACCTTCCACTCTTGGAATTCGGGTTCCATCAGCAGATCCATCCTCCGTTGGTACAGCGGACATATACATAGCGTTTTTTGAGGTTTCCAAGGCGTCCCAGGATCCGAGGCACAATTTGTCTTCTTTAAGGATTTCAGCGTGGCTGGCCAAGATTCCTTGCCTATGGAATTTGACACTCACGTCGGCGTCGGCGAACAATTGTCTTTCCGAACCAGTCGTAGCTGCGCGTCACGGCAGTCATCGACTTAAAGAGTCAATGCCCATTCATTGAATAATATGTCAAGTTCCTTGAGCTAAAATACTGCTTAATAATGATAATGCAAGACTTGGGTTATCGCCTAAGGCGGAGGCTGGCGTTGAGTGGTTGGACCTCCTTTGTGATGTCTGCATAGGTCAGATATGGTGCATAGGTCAGATATGGTGCATGGGTCAGATATGGTGCATGGGTCAGATATGGTGCATGGGTCAGATATGGTGCATAGGTCAGATATGGTGCATGGGTCAGACGGACTGATGATCGATGAGATGATCATGACTTGTTGCGTCTTTAAATACCTAGAACTACTACGGGACACGATGAAGATTCACACACTTTCTCGAGCCACTCGAATTCCGTCTTCCTCCTCCTATCCAACGACATGTCTGGACAGTCAGATCACCGACAGATATTAAAGGCTTTTCGAGAACAGGTTTTCAGCGAAGGGATACTTCATGATGGGGATTCTGTGGGTACTGATGACGAAACTTTACTGTAGGTGCATGCAGCTACTCAACTCTTGAAGTGAGAGATTGAATTTCAGTCAAGGCGATTTCTGCGTGCTCGCAAGTTTGATCTCCTTGCAGCCAAGAAAATGCTCAAAGACTGTCAGGAGTGGCGTAAGACAGTTGAAGGGGTGGGGATTGACGGGCTATACAAATCAATAGATCCTTTCGACGTGCGTTCGGATCCAGTGTTCCAGATATAATGATCGACCCTTATCTCTAGTATCCTGAACGAGAGGCAGTCTTCGAATGCTGGCCAATGTGGTTCCACAAGGTGCGCTTCGCTTCATTGAGGGGTGCAATTCATGCTAACCATTATTGCTCTTGTAACAGACAGATAAAGTTGCTTCTCTTTCAAATAAGGCGTTGCTTTAATTCTGACCCTTAATACTCAATAGAAAGGTCGACCTTTAAACATCCAATGTTTCAGTGGGATGAATCTCCCGAAGCTTTATGAAGTCTGTACGCCCGAGAGACATTGGCAGAGTATCTTAGTCAATGCTGAGTGTGTCAGTGTGTCCCTGAACTTTTATGACCTCGTTGATGTAGGAATGAATAGCTGTGTCGTGAAATTCTGCCCGCCGCGTCAAGAAAAGCTGGCCAACCAGTAGGAACGGTTTTCGTCATTGTTGATCTGAAAGGGTTTGGGTGCGTCTCCATTTTACTTAGGACCATATCCGCTCATCTTGTCTTGTAGCCTCTCACAGTTTTGGCAGATGAAAACATTCGCTCGGAAATCCTTTCAAATATCGCAAGATTACTTTCCTGAAACGTGAGCGGTCTGTCTCTTTGTATCAGTACTTTTTTCTCACAGTTGGACAGCATGGGTCAACTGGCAATTGTTAATGCTCCTTCTATTTTCCCTGCGATCTGGGGCATAATGAGACCTTGGTTGTCGAAAGAGACAGCTGACAAAGTCGATATCTTAGGCAGCAACTATAGGGAAGTTCTACTGAAGCTCGTTGACCCTGAATGTCTTCCAAGTTCGCTTGGTGGTACGTGCGAGTGTCTAGAGTACGGCGGGTGTCACAAGAGCTGTCCAGGACCTTGGATGGATGGCCGAGTTGGATGGGGATCTACAAGGAAAAAGACATCTTCCGACGCATCCACGAGAACGTCAATAGACAAGTCTCGTCGTCGAATAAGCTTGACGGAAAAACCTGCGCGTGTGCCCCACAGGCCTAAATCAACTATTGGTGTCACAGAAAATGCCGCGGCCGATGGGTCCTATAATTAGAAGAATTAAAGTGAGAGGCCGATCTAAGTGTTCAACTTATAAGTTTTCTGTGAAAGAATATTCACCCTCGACTTGCTGTAGAGTAATATTTACTAGCCTCAATTTATACCCTATCACACTCCTGTTCCACTGACTAACTTTTTCGTGAAACACATATCACGGTCAACCATTCTTGAGATCGACTATTCTTGAGACAAGTGTGGCGATGACAGTTGCTAGGGGGTCATCTGATGGCGAGTGGGTCCACAAATGGATATTTTGAAATCCTACATGTTTTCATCATAATAAGTATATGGAAGTTGAGCTAAGACTGCAGTTGGCATGGATTTTTGTAGTAAAGTCATCTTATCATCCTGCAAATTCTTCAAATAGGTAATATCTTAATCTCATCGTGTCGGCCATGTCGAGCCCGTATACGACGGCGAACAGTCGACGATTGGGAGAATTTCTCGGAGGTGAGGGTTCTCACGTAGAATTAAAGGCATGAGTCAGTGTCACTGATTCAAAGGCTTCATCCGTGACTATCCGTACATGCGGCTTCTGCCAGTGTCACAACAACCACGGCTGGGTGCTTGACATTAGTAGCTAAGAGTGAGTATTTGGGAACATTCACTTCAACCACATAATTTATGAAGTTCTCTTAGCTTTTCTGTGGGTCAAAGTCCTGAATACCACGTGTCAGAAGGGTCAGAACTCCTGTTGTAGCAGAGAATCCTTAGTTCTCGAACGCGTTTGTTTACGCGTTGTTTGTCACCCAGTGGAAGATTATTTCAAGTTATTATGCTGACAAAGCTACAATAGGAAGTGTGCTCTTGACCTATCATTAGAACTTCTAAGCTCTCGTAGGTATGAGTTTTACGTGTCAAAGTGTGTGAGGACGTCTTAGCTATCGGTTATTGCCTTCTTCCCTTCTGTTCGAGACCTTAAAACGCTTGGTGCCCTGGTTGCGCCCTTACCTTCGCCTTTTCATTCGACTCACGATGTCTCGACTGTCGTTACTCTGCCTTATTCTTCTGCCTCTTTTCGCGGTTCAGGCAACCGCTATCCCTTACAGAAAACTTACAGTTTCTTATTCCAGACACCGTTCACTTGCAGAGGTGGTTTCAGGCTCAAGGAGCATTGGTGTTTCCGCTGACCCTCCCAATCCATCTACATCAACGAGCGAGCCACTTCATTCGATGTCTACCAAATTCCTTTTGAGTACATTTAGAAGGCGCGGAAGGAAATCGAAGCGAGATACTCAGCCTATTCCTTCTTCGAAATATGTTGTCGCTCACCACATGATCGGCAATACCTATCCATACATTCTTCAAGACTGGTCCGAAGATATCGCACTAGCCAATGGCTCTGGAATAGATGGCTTTGCTTTAAATATGGGCAGGGATGAATGGCAGCCAGATCGTGTCTCAGACGCGTAAGCGAATGTCGGTTATTTTTTTGTCGTCATGAACTTGAAATAATTCATCAGATTCGATGCGGCGAGCCAGTTTGGGCTGGATTTTAAGCTTTTCTTGTCTCTTGATATGACGTATGTAACTTTTATTATAACCTTGCTAAATGCTCAATACATGTATTGATAGCTCGATGCCTTGTGAGACGGCTGCAGATGCGCAAACTCTTCGAAATCTTGTCTTGAAGTTTATCTCTCACCAAAATTACATGCAAGTGAACTGTCAGTCTCTGGTTTCTACGTTTGCTGGGGAATCTTGTACCTTCGGACACGGGAGTACCTCTGACGGTTGGAGTAGTGAATTCGTTGACCACTCGGATTTGCAGGGCAAGATCCGATTTGTGCCGTCTTTTTTTATTGACCCATCGACATTTGGCTCTTTTAGCAATGTTATGGACGGCGATTTCAATGTTTGTCTTTTTCCGTCTCTTGTACTTCATTATGGTCATACATTCCATAGTGGAACTCGGGCTGGCCCATTCAAGTCACAGCGGATTTCGTACGAAATTTGATTTCCGACCCACCCGTAAAAAATTCACTTTCCCTCATCACAACCTCGTCCAAAAAACTAGTCCCCGTCGTCGATCTTTCCTTGAGTTCGGTGAAGAAGGCTCTCAGCGAGATCATCGGTTCACCAGAGTCTGATATGCAACACGTCCAGAGTCTTGCCGCTTTGCAAAAGAATATCGCCACTCGCGACGGAATGTCGAAGCCAACATACATGGCAGCCGTCTCTCCGTGGTTCTTTACTCATTATGGAGCGGATTCGTATGATAAAAATGTGAGGACATCAGAATCTATTCAAAAAAGCATGTACTCATTCCGATATAGTTCATCTATCTCTCAGACCAGCACCTTTACTCGAAGAGATGGGAGACTTTGATTGCCACTCGTGATCAAGTCGACATCGTGCAAATTCTGACTTGGAATGACTATGGGGAGTCGCATTACATTGGACCGATCAAGGGGGCTCAGCCAAACAGCCAGGCTTGGGTGGATGGTATGGACCATACTGGTATGCTTTTAAGTACCCTCTGCCATTTGTTATGCTTCGATTCACACGGTTTCCGCAGGTTGGTTGGATCTTACTCGCTATTACGCGACAGCTTTCAAGACAGGATCTTTCCCAAGTATCGAAAAGGATATGATTTTTATGTGGTCTAGAACCCACCCTACGCATGTAAGCGCCCCTGATCCCGTTGGCCAGCCCACAAACTTTGAGCTAGTTAGACATTCCCATTCCTCTTGACGTCAACTTGCTGATTTTCAATCTAGTTTGAAGATGCCGTGTGGGCGGTAGTCGTAACGACAGCCCCCTCTACAGTGATTCTCTCCACTTCGTCGCGGAATTCCAAGACATTTCATGTTCCGACTGGCTTGACAAAGCTCTCCATACCCATCTCAGCTGGCGATGAGATGCAGGGTATTATTTCACGTGATGGAAATGCCATTGTGACGTTGCATCCATCAAATTTCACGTTCAGAAGAAACCCAGAGGTTTATAACTTCAATGCTTTCGTTGCTAGCGCATCTGCTGACTAGTATCGACCTGTCCTTACTTGATTCCGTCGCTCATTCTCCCCGTTGTACAGTCGTGACATTCTCTTGAATATACATGTGCTGGCACATACTTGAAGCCGAAGCTCAGATGGAAAGGTACAGCTTGAAAATAAGTATGAAGTCTTAGATTCTGTCTGTCGCAACATATCAAGTTTCTCATCTCCTGCTTTTTCGACTTCATGTCGCTGTAAAAGACACTGTACTGGAACTGCTGGGACGAGGGAAGGGTTAATGACGAGGATGGGTATTCAACGTCAATGGCTAATTTTGCCATCATCTTGTCACATCTTCACGATTCATGTAAGACGAGTACAGTACAAGCGTTGTAACTAACTGTCCTGGTAAGAAGCCGAGTTGGATCAACATGTATACAGTCATACATAGTCTGGGTAGCACTGATTTGTAGTACGTTCCATGTGTGGTATACATAGTTACTATGTTACTATGATTGATATCTACCTACGCTACACTAAGATAGCCATGGCCGCATTACTAAGAATACGCCACGATAGACCTATTTGACGACGAATAAGTCATAAAAGGAAAGGAAAACTCCATCTGATATATGAGAGACACTTTCTTGACTTTCCGACCCATCTTCATTCCCAAGTGACCGAACTCGTGGCTGTGAATCAAATGCTACTCAGAACGATCCCTTATTCACAGACAGCCAATTCACTTGAGACCAGATCCGAGGATGACTGAAGAGAAATCGGAGGTGGAGGAAGCGGAGAAGACTCAACTCTAGAATAATCTGTTGGATGCATATAAGAGTTATCATTCCAGAAACATAGTGTATCATTTTGTCTGATCTTGATTCTATGGACCGAGGTCCAGAAACACTACATATATGGCATCTGCTCTTCATCTTCTTCTGGGTTCAAGCCACATAGTCACTGGATTCGCTGACCCAGTCACTGTAACCTTTGGAAGGGACAGCTTTTTGCCCTTCTTCTTTTCCTTGACCTGTCTTGGATAAGACTGGTCTTCCATGACAATGTCCTCTCCTTGAGGGATGGACTCTACATAGGGCAACACAGGTGCCCTCTCAACAGGTGTTGATGGAAGGTCCTGTCGACGGACCTTCCTAGGCATATCTTCTCCAGGGGAGACTGTCTGCTTCCCCACTCCCATTGCTACTCAATAGAGGTCTTTACAGGCCTCATCCTGCTGTCTTTTCACTATTTCAAGTTTGTTAAGAACTTGATTGAAAGTGACCTGCACTACTGGGTCAGTGTGACGACACTCCTTGTCCCCATATTGAGTATCGACACAGTTGATTGGCAATCAATACAACAATGAAAGGTACTTAAGCAGAGAGCAGATACCGGGCTGTTGGCTATTACATTATGTATCCACGAAATCGAGAGGTAACATTACGTCTTGATTGATTCAAACGTTCATATTCATGCACGTGACACATGTTCGCCTCCCGGTCGAAGCGGCGTCCGCGTTTGTACACAGAAACGACCATGGAGGCTCTGTTCTTCAATGTATGGACTAATGACTCAACATTCTCCCAGTGACAACTCATATATCGGCCCGTAGGCAAACACCGGGTTTCTTGAGGGAATTGTGAGAGGCTACAAGGCTGGCACCCTCACCCAATCCCAATATGCCAACCTTACCCAGTGCGAAACGCTGGAAGGTGCGCGCTAAATTAAAGATAGCCTCTCACCCGTGTCCAAACACATCTCTTGTAGATTTCCGGACTCAACTATCTGCGACGGACTATGGCAATTTCCTTGCCAACGAGCCACTTCCCATTTCAACTTCCACTATAGCGGACAAGGCTACCGAAGTTCTCGTCGAGCAATTCAAATATCTTCGAAACAATGCAGTGGAACCTCTTCGCAAATTCCTGGACTATATCACGTCAGTCCACGTCGCCATTCCTTAAATATCTGCTCATTGCAGACCACTTCAGCTATGGCTATATGATCGACAATGTCATCCTTTTAATCACTGGAACACTACATGAGCGAGATACTCATGAGCTAGTTAAACGCTGTCATCCACTGGGTGTGTTCGACTCGATGCCAGTACTTTGTGTCGCTACGAATGTCGAGGAGTTATACCAGAGTGTACTCATTGAAACACCAATTGGTACATCTCCTGAAATTATGGTTCCGCAATTTTGACCCCTCACTTTTAGCTCCTTACTTCCGTGATTGCCTGACCGCGTCCGACCTCGACGACCTTAACATCGAAATTATCCGAAATACGTTGTACAAGGCCTACCTTGAGGACTTCTTCAGCTTCGCCACGACCCTGGGCTCCCCGACATCTGATGTCATGCACCGCATCCTCGCCTTCGAAGCCGACCGGCGGACAATTAACATTACCATCAACTCTTTTGGGACTGAACTGTCGAAAGAGTCGCGCGCGAAGCTTTTCCCCGCCATTGGCCGTCTTTTTCCAGAAGGCAACAACCAGCTCGCAAAGGCGGACGACATCGACCAAGTTCGACAAATTTGTGAAAACGTGTCCGAGTACCGGTCTTTCTTTTCCGAAGCACTCACAGGTGCTAGGTCAAGTGGAGATGACTTTGGGGCCATGGCTGCGCGGCTCGAAGACCGTTTCTTCTCAACAGAAGTGGAGCTAAACAAGCAGGCTTTCTTGCAGCAGTTCCAATACGGTGTCTTTTACAGCTACATCAAGTTAAAGGAGCAGGAGATAAGAAACTTGACATGGATTGCAGAATGTATTGCGCAGGATGCGAAAGACAGAATCCAGGACTTTATACCCATTTTCTAACTGTACCTTTTCATATAACATCTGAGCTTACGTATGTGCCAACACAGACATTATTCCAGAGAATGTCACAATTGTGTACAACGAGGAGAATGGTCTTGTCGTTCCAGTCTTTCAATATGTTGTATACGCACATCGAGTTCTGAGCCTTGGCGGTGCTCCGAAAGGGAAGAAGAAGAAGAAATCTGTTTATTCCGCCGGAAAGCCACACTACAGGGCTAAGAGGCGGGGGTAAAGTACTGCTTGTACTCTACGCCTGCTATTTACAATGTTGTCCGTTATCTTGGTGTGCAAGATTTTTAGTGTCTCGTAATGTACCTTTCCTCGCAGAGGTTGTCCGTGGCGTGTGTCATTGACATGGTCACATCGCGAAGGACCTGAGTCTGTGGTTCCTCGTCCCGCCTGCATTAGGTGTCCGTCCCCTGCTTTATCATCCTCCGTCTTCTGCACTTCCTTGTTTGATTTTTCCTCCTCTGACTCCTCCTTAGTCATCCTAGGATATGGCCTCAAGAGAGTTGGCTGGCTGTAGATAAAAGCACGAGGCATCATTGTACGTAGCATCCTTTTCACGGACAAGAGTCTGGATGTCTGCACAAGGAGATCGATCGGAAAGTCATCATAGTGTTTCTCGTCTTTCAGATACCAAGCAGAGAAAACCGCCCAGAAATTGAAGACCAAAACACGCGTGATACCTTTCTGAGTTGAGTGAGAGATCCTTCGCCACTGTAGATGTGAAATGAGTTGACATGAATAATGATATATGGAGAATAGGTGCAACCAGATACAGTCTCTGTATGTCCCTTGTTAAATTGTATAAGGTCAGGAGACCATGCCAAAGGGTAAAGAAATCACGCACTGGATGATACCTTTTCCTCTTGTTAGAACCAGAATGAAGATTGTCCCACTAGAGTCGTACAAGATATTTCATGTAATCTTGTTCAGGAAGGAGCACCCATCGTTTTTCATCAAAAGCTGTCGCCACATCCTCTCGCACTGACCGCGAAAAGGCGAACATACTATTCCCAGTGCAGACCTGATCAGACAGGCCGAGCAAAGGCGATCCTGATGTATGGAGGTAGGGGATCAGAGAATTTCTCCTTGTGAGACATGGCGGCTCTTTCAGAGACGTTGCGATTGGTAGAGTCAACAGTGCAACAAGTGAACAGTATTACATAATTTGCGTCCATAAGTTTAAAACAAAACTTCGGCGTCGCGTGGAATCTGTCATCCAGATGAGTAATTGCTGTCAATCTCAGGTAGCAGACCTAATAACAGATGATAGTCGTTTGGCTCAGTATATTGTCGCAGAAAACATTCCATGCATACGACTCTGATGACTCTTGTCAACATCCATGGTGACTGGCAAATAGACATCGAGGTCGATAATAGTTAAAGACTAGCCTAGTACGTCCGTGCCCGTGAGTATTTGAAATGTTAAAGTACAGATTATGTTGGCATTAATATGATATTGAATGTGGACGTTCGGAAAATGACAAATATTCATGCTTGAGCCATTAAGGTTGATGCACGATCATATCACGAGTTTCGGGTGGTTTTTCTTCTCTTCGTTCTCGTCGTCTGAGGATATTCATCATCCTCATCGGTGCCGTTATTCTCCAGTATGGTGCGTCCGTAAAGAACCATTTGTTTTGCCTCTTCCTTTAACCGAAGCTCCCGAAGGTTCGATGCGAGGGATTTGTAGAAGTCGCTCTAAAAACATTTTCAGTTGGAAAGAAATATGTATGCGGGATTAACTACACACTTTATACACACGAGATTTGACCCCGGGCTCAAGAAGTGCATTGTGCTTCCTCTTCTGTTCTTTGTGCTATGGGCCCGTTATAGGTTTCAAAAGTTGCACTAATGCACAACACTTACTTTCCGTTTCTCCTCCTTCAGAAGTTCACCCAGATGAAAAATCCATTTCTGAAGGTTGCTTTCGTGATTCTTCAGTTTCTTTTCGATCTCGTCATCAGATATACCCTCGTCATCAGAACCGGGTACGGCGTAGGTTTTGATAGTAGTCGCTGTCCGCCGTGGTCGTTTCCGTCCACCGGTGTCTGTTGAAGATGATGAAGATGCCTCTAGTCTTGTCCTCATGCTGAAGGAAGTAGATAGCACTGCAGATGAAGCTTCCATTTTGACTCGCGCATTATTGACTGCGTTGTCTTCTTCTTGAATATAATCATCTTCATCGGAATAAAACTCGCAATTTCTGAATATCTCAGCATAAAGGCGATGATTCTAATAGGAGATTGGTAACACTGATGGTAAGTCGGACAGACGAAAGCGCACTGGTATTTTTCCGAGGCGCGCGAGCATTTTGAAGTGTTTTAGAGTCACTGGCACACGTTCGGAAGGTTGTGCATATGGGCGGCGTAAGGTACTACCAAAGCCCGAAAGGAAGTGATCCAGGATCTATGACTGGGTAAACACATAGTCGTTGATTGGTAAAGTCACTGACGTTATTGTTGTTGTTGATGACCGCATGCGTCATAAATATCGCAGTGAGACGACTACGAGGGCCGAATGTTCGTTTGATCCAATGCCCAACCGGTACAGTATCTAGAGCCGGAGGCATCTTTGTCAAAAATTCGTCGAAAAGAATGTCGGACAAAACAACCTGAAGGATAAGATAGTCTGCGCACTATTTCCGATGACGAGACGCTATGGTAGGGTACTCTGCGCCTAGACCGCATGACTGGCATGAACTCATCGTGTCGTATCATGGTAGTCAAGGTTTCTTGAGAAATATCTCCCTGTATTTGTGATAATGAGAGCACATGAGTAGAAGCTCACAAATGAGATACACTTTAAATAAATCAAGTGACATACCAAATTCATAGAACCTTCACTCTTTTCCACATCCGCATCCTGCGAGTTTGCTTCTCCTGAATGCTGTACAACATGTCCCGCCACGCTCGTGACATAACCAGGTTCTGATAAAATATCCTTGCTCCCATCCAGGATATCGAACGTAGTATGATCCTGACTCAGTTTTGCTTCGAATTTTCGACATCCAGTGAGGTTGTCGGAAGGAGGCAGGTCTTCGACAATGATGTGATATTTGGGAACAACCTCCCTAACCAAGTCCCTGACGAATTCATAACGGAACTCGAGTTGGCCAAGTAGGTTGCCCTAGGAAGAATTCTTCAGCATTTACCGAAACATGATAGTGAAAACTCTACTTTGCAAGGTATTTCCAAACATATGGTGACGACATCCTCGACGAGTCTCCTTACCTCCTGCGTTGACATTCCTTTCCGTTCTCCCTCTAGATGTCCCATTTCCGACGTCGCATAGTCAATAACGAGCTGTGGATGGCTGATGAAAGGGTTTAGAAGGACGTTGAGCACATCGTCTCTCGTTATTGGCGTCAAGTTACGGGCCTCGAGTTTTGTGTGGATGGTTCTGGCGCAAGTGTTTGGTTCAATGGCGTTGAAAAAGATGACCAGCATAACGAGGCGGGCAGTGGGATCGGATGACGGATAGTCAGCATATAAGAGGCGGAGGGATTCAATCGCCGTCGAGTAGCATATTGACCGTGTATTCGCGAAGGTCTAGAGAGAGTGACCTCTGAACAAGCGATCTCAATCTTGTTCGATATAGAGATTACCTTGATTAAATCCTCGACCAGATCACTATGGTAAGTTGCTTAAGAGCTAAGCGCAAAGCCAGGTGTTAGGGTTCAACTTACGCAATTTCAAAACGAAGGTCCCCGGATTTGTCCAAAACCTTCAAGGCGTGATATCCAGTCACATTGACCTTGGCTTCCATACACACCTCTGCCGCTACAGTCCTACTGACGAACATGCTAAACCCTTGTCAAGCTAGTGTAGAAAAGCGATGACCAGGTTGACTGACGTGTTGTCAAGCCTACAAAGTTCTCGGACATTGTGGACAATCTCGTCTGACGCTACATCATTTGCCGATGCCGTACGTTCGAACATTTTGCGGAAAACGAAATCGCGATACTATCACAAGTTGACCATCCACTAAAAGGCATTCCAATGTGAATCACGAGGTCTTACCTTTCTGTCCATATAGAATCCATTTCTTACAGCATAAGGGAGAAGTCGGGGTTCAATGGCCAAGGCGAGTGGAAATTGTGCCATGAGAGGGTCCTGAACAGAAGGTAAATAAATGATGTAATTTGGCAAAAAATAATGTACTCTGTTGGAAAAGGGGATGAACTGTTTCGGAGAATGGGAAGTGAGCTCAGATTGAGTATTACAAACTATGTGCCACAGACAAACATTATATTGTTCCAGTATCTCTCGAATGGTGTCCCAATCTACAGTCTTGAGCGAAGATGGCCACCTGCTCTGTTTAAGAAAGGTATTAAAAATATATCCATCATCCTCGTTCTAGATCTGGAATGAGCGTGTGCTCAGCAAACTCTGGTATGAAACTCACCTTGGCCCGAGGAATATTCCCATACATATCTTCAGCTAACTTCAAGAAATGTAGGAAGACACGCAAGGGTACAGTGCGAACCCAGGGTGACTTGACGAAATGGGAAGCAGTGTGAAAGTAATGGTGCATTGACACTTGAACGAGATATCGAGATAGATGGGCCCCGCTTGTTAGAAGGATCTGGGGTAGACAATAAGGGGGTGTTGCTTAGTTATTTACAAACCAAGAATGGGGAAGAACTAACATCGAGGACCCTCTCATCAAGAACCTTGCCTCTGCCAAGTGCATGAAACAATGCTTCGGCAGGACCATGATGGGTTAGGAAATAATGGGCTCTGACATAAGGTTCCCGGGAGAAGCGGTAGAATCGTCTGTTGACATGCGTCAAGGGGCCTGGGTCAGGGAGCTCGTAGAAGATAGTTTGCATCACTTCATCTAATGAGAGAAGTTGAGAATCATGCAATGCGGAGCTACACAGGGCAGAAACCTCACCGCAGAGACGTTCCATGACGCCGAGCGCCGAAATGAAGCAGAACTGACAAGCGGGTTGGGAGAGAAGCGAGGGGAAAGCGGAGAATAGGAAGAAATGAGAACCGCTGCCCGGTGAAAGGAGCGATAATAATGTTGATGGTGGTGGAATAAGTCCAATACCTACCCATGAACCGGTGCCACCGCCTCGGCCAGCAGATTCGGACGGCGACTGATTGTTTAAGTCAATCAAATTGCCTTGTTAGGGCTCATGAGGTCAGGCATCAATTCTATTTTTGGCTAAAATTGTCTTTTGTAGTAACCCCTCCATATCTGCCAAGGTAATTTCCAGTCCCTCAACTGCAGGCTCGGCGCGAATGCGTCAAAGTTAACCTTTTCAATGCGTGCCAGATGATTGGAAACTGGGATCTTGAGCCTCATGTAAGCAGCGATCGCCCAAGGCCAGCTGAATACTCACCCCAGCCAGGAATATTGGCATTGCCCTTGCAGGTACTTTGCCTCCCATGCCTTCTTCTTTCAGCATCTCACGGGCAGTGATGAGGTGATCATTTGCAATAGTCGCAAACTCAAACACTGCATCTGATATGCCCTCAGCTCTTGGTCCATATCGGAGGACGTCCTCTTGTCTAACACCGTGTTTGGCGGTAATTTCGGCGGGGATGATCACATGGCCCTGTTTTGCATGGTAAGGGAGTGCTCGAAGTAGAGTGGTAAACGTTTGCGCTGTGCCCAAATGAGACGCTGCATGTGAGAGTGCAGACGATGGAATAGACAAGAGAGAAAGTAAGAGGTAGAATAATGGGCTTGATGTTGACTCTGCGTGGGCTGTCAAAGATTCCGTAGTCATGTGTGTCGGAGTACTTAATTCGGCCTCCTGAGCTGAAGTATCAGTGAGCGTAGTCACCACTCGTGACGCAAAACGTACTCTGGCATCTACAATGCGTTTCAAGTGATATGCGGGAAGGTTAACTGATTGTGAAGCTTGGTGTAAAGCAAGCGCTATCGGATGCCCAGGTGGTTTACCCTGTCTTCAACTATAAACCGGCGAGATTATGAAATTCGGTCAGCATACCTCGTGAATACCCTTCACAGCGTCTCTCCAGAACTGCATCCTCATTTTTCCTATGATTTGATTTGATACATGTTCCTGTACCATCGCAAGCTCAACCTGGCCAAATCACTGTTTGTTTAATCCATTCCGTTTGAGTTGGACGCAACGGGACGCACAGAGAAGGCTTTGAGCGCGAAATACCCACCTTTGGCAGCCTCTGGATAAAAATGGGACATGAGAAATCCCTCATAATCATGTTTTCGGACGAAGTCCCTGCAATATTCCACAGGGTCCGTCACACGAGGTGTGTTTGTTGCCAAAGTTGCAAAGGTGCATTGTCGGCACACATTGAACGAGGGAAGTCTGGGATTGACCCAGCGAGAAATAATACAGACATTTGCACACCTCGTCTGACCCAACATCAGCGCACAGATTATGACAAAGAAGTAAAAATAATCGCCACAGACACATGTGACCTCTCGCCAGGAACACGTGGATGCGACACGTCTCTTTTATAAATCCAACATATTTGACACTGAAGAAGGCCGGAAATCAGGTTATAACGGCATTTCGTGTATACAGCGCACGTTGATTGTTGAAAAACAGAACAAGTGAATATACTACGAGATTCGTTCACAACTACCAATACGACCCCGGAACTTGCGAAACCGGGCAAGTAAAAAGCTCAAAACTCATTTCAGCTCTGCAAAAGCTCATCAGTCATGAAACGTAGACACTCGATGCATGTACACACCCGACCATACTTCATTATTCTGTCTCGTAACACTTGACCGTCCAGCGCCGCGGTTTCTTCGTCGTAAGATGATGATAATGGCTAGCGCGGCAAAAATGATTGCAAGCCCTCCGATTACTCCGCCTGCAATAGCGCCAGCTAGATGCTTCCTGTGTCCAAAAAATGAGGAAGACGATACGTATCCTGGCATTTTCTCGAGATTTGAAAAAGAGGCATTGTACATCAAAAAGTCGAAGCCGACGACGAGAGGCGGCATTATTTGTGTTATTCGGACGGAAAGGGTGTGGTTGCCTGCTGACATAGTTGGCGTCGAAAAGAGACAAGTCATGGGAAGCCCATCCAAGGTTCCGTCCGGTATTGACGCCACCGTGGATACGCCATCGACAGTATATATCGCGGAAAAGTTATGTCCTACAGAGATGTTGACAAAGGATCCGAAGATTCCAACCGAACTACCTATTCATATTCATTTGAGTACAATCAAACTGTATACTGAAGTTTACTGCATCCTCACCTGTAAAGTTGAACTGTAAAGTGTCCCCTACATTCTTACTCCAGTGCGTTGTGTCGCGAAACGCAGCAGTGGAAAAATCGTTAAGCGAAGACGGGGTCTGTGTTGACCAGCCACCGCCATAGGCAAAACCAGGGTCAGTATCATCAACAATGATATTTCGATTCTGTAAGGGTGTCGAAGGACCAGCTTCCACAATCAGATAATCAAAGGCGGGTGTTTCTAGACTGCCTGGAGCATAAACCAAGATGTGCTGTCCATCAGACACTGACGGTGATCGGAAGGAACCCCAATTGTACTGAGTGATCCAAGGTGAATCGTCAAGCTTTGCTGAGTGATTTTGCAAAGACGAGCTGAACGTCACGACTTCCACACCGGTACCTTGAGAGCCCGTCAACCAGCAGTCATGTCGACACAATGGTTAGTCATACCGTAGAAAGTGTATTGGAACCATCCTTCCCGACACTGATCACTAGCCGTGGTAGTCCAGGTCTTGTTCAGGTATGCTCCAGACACCGTCTCTTTCGTTACGGGACATAGATAGTTGACATCTGGACTTTGATCGTCAACAACGAAGTGGACGGCCATGTCTGAAAAGGGAGGGAGGCGAACAATATTTGACGACTTTTTATATGGCTGGAATAGAAGCAGCGGCGGACGTCAAGTAATATCTGTCAGTAATATGTCTCTCCTGGGATCTTCTCAGCGGCCCGATTCTTAAGCAAACCGAACTCTCGAATGATCACGACAAGCCGACCACCAGAGGAGGGTCAAGCGAGAATCGGATCAAGATGAACGGGTAGCCAAGTCGAAGATGAATTGAGACGAAAACCGACATGTGTCTAGAAAACATACTTCTGGAATTGGATGGAAAACTATCGCACAAGTCATTATAATTATTACTGCAGAGAAATGTTGCCAGGGACTGGTCGTAGGATAGGATCATTTTCTGCCTGATGCCTCAGGAAAGCGATAGTCCGACGAGCACTAGTGAAAAGACATATTTGTTACGGCCGCGAGTTCAAATAGGATGAGTTGAGCGTACCTTGGTAAGGATTCAAGGCCTAAAGCCTTCATTGCCTGCTCCCTCGCCTGGCGGGCGTCGGCTAAGGTTGGTGGTTGGTTCGCCGAAGTTTTTTGGGCTTTTTTGGGGTTTTGCTGCGCAAGATGCTCTCGTATTTGAAGCCTTAACCGCAATCCTTCATGTCCAAGAATTTTGGCGCCGGACTTCTCTACATAGTTGTCGATACCACCGTGCTAGATTATCTCTAATCTTAAACTTCATGCAAGCAGTAGAAACTCGGCAGACCTTTTTGATTGTTCTCAAAGCGCGTGTCGTAACCTTCACTCGCACATCCTCGCCTAGTGTCTCAGAGGGAAACCGTTTGCGCTGAACGTTGGGCAGCCAAGTACGCCGCGTTTTGTGTTTCGAGAAAGGGACATTATTTCCGTATTGCTTAGTCTTTCCTTGGTAAAGACCAAGTTGCGAACGTTTGAATGGCTGAGAAACGACAGAAAATATGGGCAAAGTGGGGAACATAGCGACAGAGGCGACTGGGTCGAAACCGTCAATTTGTTGAGGGGTGCCTATTTGGCTTCGACTTCAAGTCAAAATAACGCCTACCCCTCATCCGCCATGTTGGCCCGCAAGTCGGGACTTCAGAAGGAGGTTTTGGCGCTCTACAGACGGTTTGAGACTCTTATCTGAATGGCTAGCTGATGTATTGATATAATTAGTTGGCTTCAGGGCTCTTCGGATGGTCCACTCAAAGCCGGAATCCACCCGGCCGAAATTCTTACTCTTTGTGCGATACACTTTCCGCACCAACGCGTCAAATATATCTCCTCGTAACGTTAGTGCCATCGAACATATCCTCAGGAAAGGCACACGCCAAATTGAAATGTATGAAAACCCAGCGGTCAAAGATTGTTGGGTTTCGGATGAAATGCTTGCATGGGAGAAAAGTTGGAAGCTCTGAATACGCCGTAAAACGAAGATTTTGAATGACACTAAAGCGAAAATCGTATTATGCGGCTAGTATGGAATTATTTTCAGGTCAAAAGAATCCGACGACTCGTTGACGCTATGGTTCGATAAGTATCCCTGCTACTCGTTGTGGCTGAGAATGGTTGGCAGGCGCTGCAGTCGTTTGAGGCTCTGCAGATGCCTCCTTCGCAGCCACCTCCCTCGCGGCTTTTCTTGCGAGCTTCAATTCGAGTCTGCGAGCAAGATATACTTTCCTCTTTTTCATATGTTGAATTTTGTGCTCCCAAGCTTCTTTCATGGAGTCCAGCACCTGCTGATCGACTTTCTCCTCACGTTCTGTTTCCACAATCGTGAGGGCACCCTCGTATGCCAATCGCCGCTCATTTAATACGGCCTTGATTCGCGCCATCGATTTTCGGGTCTATAGAATGAGACTAATAGTATATAGAGACGATATGGAAACTTACATGATGCACCCTACTCCTGGAAACTTGGTAGTTGATGTCCGATACTCCCATTCGCCTCGCCTCTTCTTTCTGGGTTGCCAGTAGGTTACGCTCGCGCAGCAAGATGTACCAAAGTGTATGGAGATCCCTGAAGCTTTTTAACCTGAGTTCCGATGCCTTCCATGACCTTCCTAGATGATCATAACTTCAATGTAGTTGACAACGGAATTTTACAAACCCACCAGTCTGCGTGTTTTTGCTCTGGGGATCTTCAACGACTTCGTATTTAGCTTCTCCCTCTAGTTCATCCCCATTTTCCTTTCTCCTGAAAAAGCCCCAGAGCCCATGGTCTTCCCGCACTGGGACCTTCTCTCGGAGAATACGGGAAAGTTTTTGTGGTCGGCGTTGGGACGGTGACGGACTTATAGAACCAGACGGTGCCTGAACAACTTGTGCAAAGGAGCGAATAGTAATATAGGAGGTGCTTGCCCTCGATACACGGTTAACGATAGCGCGGGCGGCCACAAACATTGGTCTCTGGAATCGGCGCCAACTGACAAAACTGACATGACCGGGCAAATATCCGCAAATACGTGACACTCATGTGACCAGTCGCGTCAATTCGTATTGACACCGACGTCACGACGGTCTATCCTCTCAATGGCTTCCCTTAACAAACTTGCGATACGAGGCATTCGTTCTTTTGATGACAAACAAATATCTGTTATCGAGTTCTTCTCCCCTGTGACTGTTATTGTTGGGCACAATGGAAGTGGAAAGACTACGATTATCGAATGTTTGAAATACGCAACCACGGGCGACCAACCGCCAAATACTCGTGGAGGTGCTTTTGTACATGATCCGAAAATGGCAAATGAGAAAGAGGTCAAGGCACAAGTCAAGTTACGTTTCCATGCTGCTAACGGAACGCGAATGCTTGCTGTGAGGAATTTGAGCGTCACAGTGAAAAAGACCTCTGGCTTCACGATGAAGACCCTTGAGAGTATCTTGGCGCTTGCGGATGCAAATGCAGAAAAGGGTGGAAAGGTGTGTTTCCTACGTTGTTTCACCTCGTATTGATTATATTATGATACAGAGGGGTGTCATATCTACGAAATGTGCCGAAATGGACACTGAAATACCTCAACTACTTGGAGTTTCGAAAGCTGTCCTCGAAAATGTTATATTTTGTCATCAGGAAGATTCTTGGTGGCCGCTTGCAGAACCTTCCGCTCTGAAAAAGAAGTTTGACGATATCTTCGAGGCGACACGGTACGTTTGGCATCCCGTCAATACAAAAAGGCAGCTTATTTTCGCATTCTCAAGGTATACTAAGGCTCTGGACAACATCAAAAGCCTCCGAAAAGATCGTGTAGCTGACTTAAAGGCCGAGAATGAACGACTCCAAAGCTTAGCGCGCGAGAAGGCTCATGCAGACAAGCTAAAGGAGCAGATATCTCAGCTGAACACTACGATTGCTGAGAAGCAAGTAGAATATGAACAGACCAAGAAGGAGTATGAAACTATTGTTGAAGCTAACCAAAAATTTTATGACTACGCCACCAAGTTTCGTGAGTTGTTTATGAAGTATGAAGCTCTAGATGGGAAAAAGGCGCGCCTGCAGGCGGATTTAGACGAGGCGAAACTCAACTTGCAAGAGATTGTCGGTCAGTGTCGTCTCGTATAGTTGCCGATCTTGTTCCTCACTCCCCAAAAGGGACCGACGAAGAACTAGAACTGCGCTTACGTCGTTTTGATGAGCACATCAATGCTCAAAAACAGAGACAACGCGTCGAAGATACCAAGAGACAGGACCTCGAGGACGAGCTAATCAACGTTCGAAAACAGCACACTGAACTCACAGCTCAGCATGGTAAATTAGTCGCTGAGGCAGAGGTTGGTCATCCTTCCACGATTGTCTCGTCGGGGCTCGAGTTCAACCTCACATTTTAGGCTCAAGATCAAAGATTGGCTGAACGCGAACAGCTTATACACGAAGTTGCGGAGAAACATGGCATCAAGGGTTTCAATGTTACTCCTCTGGAACGAGAGAAGGTCGTTGATTTCTTATCACGGCTCAACGAGATGAAAAACAAGCATCGAACGGACTTGGAAAAACTCCAAGTATTTATGTCACCTTTTCTCTTTAGTCACTGCTTATTCAATAAACCAGAGCGATCTTCGGAGCAGAACTGAGGAGTATGTTCAGAAACAGAGGATGATGGACAATGAACTGAGCAAACACAAGCTAGAGAAGGAAAATCTTCGAGAACAGATTGTATGTCTTGTTCTTGTCCTGAAATTAGTCACTTACATTGAGTTGAGGCCGAACGTCAAAAAACAATCAAAAGGGACGAACGCAGACTTGAGAGCTTAATCACCATTCCTTCTCAGTTGAAGACGCTCCAGGATGACATGGACGAAAAAAGAGCACGTTTGACGAAGCATAAATCCGACATGGGCGCGGCTCAATATGATGCTAAGCTGGCCGAAGTCCTTAGCAAAGGCAAAGTTCTTGACGATCGACGAGAGCTACTTAACAATGAACTCAGAACTTTGGGTCTACAGTCGGACGTTAGAGCAAAGCTTAATTTGGTGAAAGAGGATATTAAGGCGAAGGGTGCAGAGATTCTCAACACGTAATGTTTGTGTCTCACCATATACAAATCTCTAACCTCAATCCTAGACTTGAAATGGCGAATGTTAAGATCCGCAAACTCACGAAAGGCAAAGATGTGACGGTTGATACATTAGAGTCAGAAGTCAACCGTCTTACAGCGTTTGTTGCGAATCACTGCAGTTATAACTCGTCACTCACGGTCTTACCGCAGAGGTCGCGAACAGGAATGCGAGGAACTAGAAAGACTTGCTAACACCGCCAATAACAATGTTTCAAAAGCAGAAGCCACAATTAGCAATGCGAAAGCTCAGCTCAAAACGAAGAAGGATGAGCTCAGAGGTGAGCCCTCGGTTCTCATCTAGCAGATTACTCAAATCCTATTCTTTATAGCATTGGAGAGGCGGCTTAAAAACGAGGTTGAAGGTGAATCTCTCGAGGCAGCAATTAAGGAGGCGGTTCGCGAAGCTGGACATCGGAAACAGTACGCTCCACCTTCTTTCGCTTACAAGTCATTCTCACCTAGTTAAAGATTGGATGGCAACTTAAGCGGAGGTGGCGCTGTATATGCTAATCTTTTGCGTGTTGGAAGGCTGCAGAAGATGTGCGCAGCATGCAACCGACATCTGAATGATGAAGAGTTCAAAGTTTTTGAAAGACATGTGAGGTTGAAGATGTTACTTAAAGGATTCGTTGCTCAAACATATTTAGATGGAAGAAATGAAGAAGAAGGCATCCCCAGAGGCCATTGAAGATAATAAAAACGAGATGCAAGCATGGGAAAGTGAGCTGGAGCGCTTGCAAAGCTTGCGGCCTGTGGACGCCACCCGCCATCAGTTGAAAACCAAGGACATACCTGCACTGGAAAAGGAAATCAAAGAGCTCGAAGACTCCTATCCAAATCTCACTCGAGAAGCAGAAGAGGTAGGATTTGACATCGTCCTCGCCGATTGCAGTATCGACCATCATCAACAGGCGGTTGATAATCTTGATACAATTAAACGAGAGCTCAGGGAATTCGGTATTCTCAAGGAACATATCAAGACTATCGCGAGACTCCGCGGGGAAGTCTCACGAGCAAAGGATGACGTTATCAACTATGAGACGGAGCTGCAAACCTCTGGGTCCGTCAAGACGGCTGACGACGTACAAAGAGACCTTGACGATGTAACAGCTGAATTGTGGGGTCATCTTCTTGTGCATTTCATCGTGTCATGACATTTTCCCAGGCGATCTCTCGAACGTGAAAAATCACAAATCACGACAGAGCGGGAACGGCAGAAGGAAGCTCTCCGATTCATTGAAAATAGTATTCATGAAATGGAAATGAAAGAGAAAGACCTCGTGAGCGAAGCAAAGGAGAAGGAGAAAGTCGAGAAAAGCATAACGGAAATGCAGCAGGAGATAATCACTTTCACCAACCGGACGAAAGTGCGTGCCCAGCTGCCATTCATGACATTTCCCTTAGAACAGATATGTAGGAGTTCGATGCCAAAATTTCGGAAGCTCGTGCACCAATTGATGCACTTGAGGAGGAGCGACGGAAGTCACAAAACGACATGAACACCAAGATTTTGCAGGCTCAACATGCCGCTCAGGAATTCAATTCCAGTGTTGACAAGCTTGCTCTTATCAACAAAGGTGTTGAGCGGTGAGATACTACCATTCTATCACCACTTATTGACTGACATCTCCCAACTAAAGATATGTCAAGGATCGGCGAGCTCGCCAATTGACCGAGTGTGCACAGAATATTGAACACAGCGATGTTGAGATAAAGAGGCTCTCTGAAGAGATCGAGGCAGTCAGAACATCGATTGCCGCAATTGAGAAGGAAATCAATGCCAGTGGAGCTTCCGTTGCCAACTATCGAGACAATATAAGAGTTCGAAAGTTAGCCAAGGAAATAATCGAGACACAGGCCGAGATGGATGCCTGTAATATGGATGAAGCAGCAAAAGCAAAACGGAACTTCGAAGAGAAGTATCCCAAGGCAAAGGAGAAAGAGAACAAACTCCAGACCAACGTGAGAAACGTCGCTCTAATGACGATCTCCATCTCACTTGTACCCAGTACTCTCACATTGCCGGCGAAGTCAGCTCACATCAGTCTCAACTTAAAGCCTTGGAAGCCGACCTGAAAGAGTTCAAGGACATCAACAAGAAATATACAGCACAATTAATTCGTGTCAAGGCAAGCTCGCACTACTGTGATGGAGCAATTGACCTGACGATAAGGATAGATGTCAGATATGGCGAATAGCGATTTGGAAAAATACGCGAAAGCGTTGGATAAGTCAGTCGATAAAAGCGTTATCCGCCAGTCACCCCTTCTAATTGAACGTCATCTAGCGCGATCATGAAGTATCACGGTCTTAAAATGGAAGAAGTCAATGACACAATGAAACACCTTTGGAACAAAACGTATCAGGGAACAGGTGGGTTTTTCCTTGTGAAACGAAGCGCGTTAACAAGGATATTTTAGACATCGATGGAATAAAAATACGCTCTGACGTTGAAGGTGGTGCTTCCAAGCGATCATACAATTATCGGGTATGTTTCGCCTTCTAGATTTGACCTGTTTTGACTGTGCCTAGGTGGTTATGACGAAAGACCAGGTCGAAATGGATATGCGTGGCAGGTGTTCCGCTGGCCAGAAAATGCTTGCTTCCATCATCATTCGCCTCGCACTTTCAGACTCTTTCGGCCAGAATTGCGGTATTCTTGCCTTAGATGAACCAACCAATGCTCTGGACACGGAAAACATTGACGCGTTAGCTGCTAGCCTTGTGGAGTGCGTCTCAACAAAGTTCATGCATGCAGTAGCTTCTGACCTCCTCTGCCATCAGTATCATCAACGAAAGAAAAAGCCATTCAAACTTTCAGCTGATTATTATTACTCACGATGAGAATTTCTTGCGAAAGCTCGGGCAAGCCGATGTGATGGAGTATTATTGGTTTGTGTTGCTAACCCTTGTTACTGGATTTTAAAAATCTAACAGTTCAAACCAGGCGGGTATCTAGAGATTCACGCCAGAAGTCCGTTATTGAGCGACAAAGATTTAGATAATTGCTCGCTCTCCTATATCTATATGCTTGTGCATGTACATTGATATCCGGCTCGCGACTTTACTAATCTCTGCTATCACCAAAACTGAATGTGTGCACTTTTGTGTTCGCGCGGGCCGGTGCGGATCGTTGATCCCTACATCCACACTTACACTTTGAGAGAGCCAATGCAGCCTACTATTAGCGGAAATCGTGCACGTCTTGAATCCCATCCAAATGCTAGAAATTGCGCCATTGCTACCTTGAGCCTCATCCCAGGCTCTACCGTCGTTGTTGTCCCATCCCTTGCAAACGTATTGCTGCCATCAGAAAAGGGCCATAGATGTGATTTTTGTTTCCGGGGGTCGGATGGACAAAGAAAGTTGTGGAAATGTACAGGATGTGCTTCTTACTGGTATTGTAGTGTTGAATGTAAGTGCTTTGACTTAGGAAAACAAAACAAGCGAACGATCTTCATTCATCTAGGTCAGTCTCTGCAATGGAAGAATCATCATAGGAAGATCTGCAAGAATTATCCCTTGTTTACTTCTTCGAGCTCATTTCAGGCTCTTCAGAGCCATGAGAAACTCGACGCACTGTTACTTGCTCACCTCTTTGCTCAAGAGTCTGTTCCTGATCCGTCATTACCACAAGACAATTCGTTGCCGATGTCTACCTTCCTTTCACTGCTTCCTGGGCCCCAAACGCTAGACGAGCTCAAAATTCCTCTACCGAATCTGAAGCCAGTCATTCCACCAGAAATCGCTACCTTGGTCTATGCAAGATTTAGCAACAACAATTTCGCAATTCATTCCCATCTTACTACCGTCGGTCATGGCATATTTCCTCTTGCTAGTCGCCTTTTCAATCATTCTTGTTATCCAAACGCAGCCCCAAAGTACCTGTTCACTCCAACAGGAGTAGTTATGGAGGTAGTGGCTCTTCGACAGATCCGTCAGGGTGAAGAGGTTAGTTGTATCTGATCCTTTGCTCCAGGCTCTCTATTTACTAATCCGAATTGCACAGATCTGCATACCCTATCTTGATCCTGCAATGCTTCAAACTCGTCACCAAATCTTCGAATTCACCTACGGCTTCAAATGCACATGTCCGTCTTGTGTCGAAATAGAGGCTCTTGATATATCGCCTCCTCCGGATAACTCAGAAGAGCTTTCGGCTGTTTCAAAATGTCTTCGCACTTTTGTGGGTCTAGAAAGGTCATTTTCGACTCTGCCAAACAAGCCGAGAAAGGCTATATCTCGACAATTGTACTGCGTCTTTCATGAGACATATCTATCGAATCTTTCGGAAGTGTTCAGCAAAGCCTCTCACGAGTCTCGTTATGAATTGGCAATAGAAGCCGGTATCACCTTACTTGGAGCATATATACTAATATATCCACCAAACTACCCTCAGATAGGTAAGCTTTGCGGACGGCTCTCCAGTACCAATAAGCTGACAGTAAGTTATATTAAGGTCTACATCTTCTGGAATTGGCGAAGACGACATGGAACATGTTTGTCAGTCTTGAGACAACCAAACCGGATGCGGCACTGGCATCAAAAGAGAGCGCTCAATCATTTCTGAACATGAGCCGCGATGTCCTGATGACGTTTGGACAGGAAGGGGACGATGGGGGGCCATTGTCTGAATTAGACACCCTTCAATCTCTGCTAGAAACCTAGGTCTCTTCTGCTCTATTTGACAGTGTCTTTGAATGCTGATAGGGGGGAGGTATGATCTGGTATCTGAGTGTGAACTATATCCCTTGAGCCAAGGTTCCGTTTTAGCTTAAGTGCCCCAGCGAGCTTGATTCATCGGTACAGCGGAAAGCTTCTGATGAATGATGCAACCTAGATAACCACCGGTTTCCCTAGAATATCGAGGTTGTGCTTCGCATCGTATTCGCACTTGGCACTTCTAATCGCTTTGCTCTAAACACCGTTTATACGTATACGTCAACGAATTTTGTCCTCGAAGTCTACGAACGTCTTCAGGCCGGTAGTTTCGTAACGCGGGTCGGTGAACTGTATATATGCTCGCCCACTGGCAGGTGTCATACCCAAAGCTGTTCTGTCTTCTTCCCTGCTCCTCTGCGATTTTTCAAGATGTCTGCACGTCCTCAGAGTCAACGTCCGTTCCATCGGCTTCGTTCCTTCATCTTTTCCCCTCCAAAAGTCTACACTCACCCGGCGTCAGATCAAGAAGTTGATCTTGAGTCTTTTTCCACTGCTTCAAGAAGAGGTGCTCCCATTGCTCAAGCGCTACCTTTGCGTGGCGCTGTTATCATTAGGCTCGCCCTTATCGCTTCTCTGGTATTCATATTCACGATATGCATCTGCTTCATCGGCGCCGATGTCGAGGAGGACTATTTAAAAAAAGCATTGACAAGAGTTGCGAAAACTGAGCCCGGGGTATATCAGGATCAACCGATGACCGCCAAGGGAACTGATTATAGGCTTTTTCTTATTCAGATTGTGCTCATAGGTGAGAATGTGGATGTGGATGTGGATGAGCCCTCGATTACTATTCGATGGTCGATCCTCGCGTGTGGAACAGAGCTTTTCCTCGAAGGCTCTGCAGGTGCCCACGGAAGCACGATGTGTGGCCTACCAACGCAATCCTTGCGTATCTTTGTGGACAAGTCAGTCCTTGCCAAATCTTCATTCACTTGATTATTTCGTCTTATAATCACCGCCAGTCGTTCTGAGCCCGCTGCAACGTACGATCCAATGCAAATCCCTTTTGATCGAGATAGGGGCTCAAGGCGAAGGTTTGCGTGGCTCCATCAATACATGCATAAACACTGTTTGATCCAAGATATTCCTCAGCATTCAAAATCTTGTACAATTTGACAGCGATCATGTTCTCGACGTCCACAAAGCCCGCTTATATCCCTTCGACTCATATATCCTTAGCAGCACGATCCGAGCTTTCTCACAGACTAACAAAACAGTTCCGATCCGCAGACTTCTCACACTCGGGACGACTTCAAGCTTTAATATCGATACTATTGACACTGAGACCTATTCAACTTCCGTGTCAGATACCGAAACGGTGACGCATGTCAGTCGTGACATTGATATGTCCGTCGCGCGGCCAGCCTGGGCGCGCATCATTACGATCACGCTTTTTATGCTCAATTGGATCATGGCGCATGTGGCGGGAGGACTCGCCTACATGTGTGGCAAGCTAACCAAAACACATCCTATCCTCCACCTCTCTGCAGGCGCCACTTTGATTGCAATCCCCCAATTGAGGAACAGCATGCCAGACGCTCCAGGTTTCGATGGTGAGTCACTTTCTAGCGATATTGAAAAAAAAAAAATGGACAAAAAAATGAACTGCTCATCAGGTGTTCTAATTGGTACAATCCGGTCCTGTCCACCTTCTCCACTCCATCTTATTCATCTTCAAACAAAACAGATACAATTGGATATTTCCCACAAATGATCATTGCAGCTGGCTCAACAATAATCATCTTCCTCACACTCATCATCCGAATAATCGATCAGTCAAAGGACGCCGCCGGCGCGTCTTCTCTTTCTCCGACGTTACCTATCCCAAACCGAGCTCGACCCCTGTCCATACCAACGAGAGACTCCACCGCAGCGCAGGTAGCGCAGTACGAAAGGGACCGTATGATGCGCCACTTGAACGGGGAATACGTTTTCCCGCCGGTTCGAGTGATGGAAACAGGAGTAGGCGAAGGAGCTCATGTTCCGTTATCGGGCCCGTTCGATGATACCTCACACCGCCGGGGCCGGCCAATTATGTCGCCAGTTAGAACGGATAGCTGTTCGTCTTTATCATCTGATCATGGTTGGATGGGCAAGCATTGAGTTCATGGGAGTGTAGCACGACGCATGGCATGGTCGATGAAAGCCTCGCCGGGGATAATGATAGTCTTCACCTAACGAAAACCATTCTTAAATATATATTATTATACAAGTGATATACACAGGTACTAGCTATTCATTTGATTGATCATGCTTCCCCAAACAGGCGTTTCCTGTAATAAAAATCAATATCTCTCATCCCTTTTTTTTAAAAAAAGGAAACACTCACAATCTCACCGGCGACTCGCTAAAAACCGTCTTTCCACCCACCATCTCGCGAGTCCAAACGTCACGCATGAACCACCCAATATGGCCGACGGCACAGCCCAAGAGATCGCCGGCGGCAGCTTTCCACGTGCCGTTGAGGACCCAGGAGAAGGCGACGAGTGCGACGGGGAGGTAGGGCGCGGTGATGGTGAAGAGGCCGAAGAGGGATATGGGCGTGGATGGGTGGCGCCTGGACCAGAGGTAGATCGGAACGAAGGCGAGTGAGGATGAGAGGAAAGGGAGATTGAAGAGGGGTGCGATCATCTGGTTGGCGGGAGGGGAAGATAAAAAAAAAATTGTGATTGTGTTAGGACGGGGCTTACGAGGAGCATTATGGAGGAGAGGAAGAGGAGCCAGAAGTAGTCTGCTTTGCGGTTTGCGAAAGACGACTCTTCGAGCATTCGGCTGTATCGCATGCTGGTAGTGTATTCATATTGGTATTGTCATTATGCTGAGCGAGGAGGTGCACACACTCACAAGAAGAAGAGGTGAAAGACAAAATCCAGCGATATCGGTCCAAAGTAGAAAAACGTCGTCACCGCACGCCATATCTGGTCGTTGACATGAAAACCATGGTACGTACGTTGACATGTAGAGCATGAATGGTCGCTCACCTGAGCGTTATGGAACACGCTTTTCGGGCTGTAGTAGAGTTGGAGTGTTGTCACCAGCTGGCATTGCTAAAAGTGCGGAGTCGTCAACGAAGGGTGTATGAAGAGATTGTTACGAGCGACACGCACGATGGCCAGACTAGTAAGAACAGAGAGCGCAAGCCAGCCACGCGTGATAGGCGGAATTTGGAAGACCCAAGCTTCGATACCGACTGGCATTGTGATGAGAGGATGATATGGACGATTAAGCGCTCTTAACTGACACGTGGCTGATCACATCGAAACATTCATTGATTTAAGATGACTCTTTCCTATTGGTTTCCGCATGTACGAGCAAGGTATGTAACTAGATATATAAAGACTAGGCAAAAAAAAACATCAGAAACAAGAGCGAGCATATATATACATAAAGAGATAGATAGATATAGAAAGCCATATACTTAACCTTAACACTTGATGAGGCCGAGCCTTGCGAACGAGAAATAAACCCATATCCTTCCTCAAATGACAAGTCCACCATAAATCAGACCGCAATCGGCTTAAAGCTCGACGGCGCGACTCTCGATACTCTATTCTTCTTCTTCGCAGAAGCAGCAGCAGCCGCCAAGGTCTCCGCCTCCTGTTTCGCTGCGCGCAGGACGGCGCTCCTATTGGTGCGTGGGGTTATAGAGGGGCTGGAATGGAACGAGGCGACGCTGCTTGGGCGCGGAGGCCGTGTTGGTGGTTTAGACGGTGTATCTGGATCTGCGTCTGCGTCTGCGGTTGGGGCGGGGGCGTCTGGAGTGGAACGGGAAGTGGCATTTGCAACAGCAGTCGGGGTCGTTCCGAGCACAGACGAGGATCGTCTGACTGCGTATCGTGAAGGGGTAGTAGATGTGGATACTCGAGATGCGGGACGCGCTGGTGAGGCTAGGGGAGTGGATGGAGACGAACCGCTAGAGCTCGTCGTGCGTGCCATCCCCGGAAGCTTAGGTGTTGTCGCACCGCGGACTTGTGATCCATCATCAGCGACTGCGAATGCGGGAAATAACAAGGGGAGAACGAGAACGCACACATGAACGAGGACGGGGGACCCTGTTCGCCGCGCTGCCTCAACTCGGCGCTCTTATTAGACCTCGGGGAGACAGCAGGGGGTTTGACAGACGCAACGACGATGGACTCTCTCCTCTTATGCCCTGGAACACCCTCAAACGTCTGCACGCCACTCGACTCTCTCCTCCTCCTCGGCGAGGGCGTCGTAGGCTCAAGCCCGAGCCTCAACGACGCAGCACGGGTCATCCTGGGCGTGATACTCGGAGCAGCCGTCGAGGCGACGGGGATGGTCTCTGAGCGTTTATGGCCCGGGACATTCTCGAACGTCTTCTTGAGCTGCTCCTTTGACGGGGGCGAGCGTGGGCCGACTCGGGTCTTCTCGACGACGATGCCGGCACGTAAAGCGGCAGCGCGTGTGGTGCGTGGGACGATGTTTGGGGCGGCGTTGGATGCAGGAACAGGGCGCGCACGGAACGCTGGTTTGGTGGCAGACGTCGAGTCGCTGTCGTCTGCGGGGAGCTCGATGGTTGGAAAGGGCGGCGAGGACGCGAAGATGGATGCGATCTGGAGTTCGGCGGACTGGGTATCTGGGGAGCCCATGACTGCGTTGTGAGCGACGTCGACGCCAAAGAGGGCGCGGAGGGAGTGCGGGGCGTCGTTTGTGGCGACATTGGGGTCTCGATTGCCCATGAGGGTCGTCCAGACTTCCACCGCACGACGTCGCTCGAGCACGTAGACCCAGACAGCGCCCCTAAACCAACCGTCAGCCTCAGTCTCACCGCGCTCAACGTCGACGACGACGACGACTCACTCGGAAAACGACGCTGCGTCGTCACCAAAAAGCTCGTACAGAGTCTCCGGGTCTGTCTCGGTGTCAAACTCCATCCGTCTCTCTTTGACAATCTAATATGGCATCCGCATCTTGTCTATTTTTTTTTTTTTTCCAGGGAAATGACAAATCGTACCTCAAAGCTGGCTTCCTGGATCCTTTGTTCTATCTCAAAGCGATGGTGGAGGGCATGGGGCTTGATTATAGCGACTGTTCTTGTGAACTCGTCTTGAGCAGACATTGTGGAAGGAAAGAAAGAATTGTGTTGATCCACACACAATGAAATTCCCGCAAAGTCCATGATTATCGATACAATTGTAATATAAATATAATGTCTTCCTGCTGGCTCTTAGGCCTGCCAAAAGCCAACCAACTCACCGAGTTCCAGTCCACCATTTCTTCATTTTCGCCACACTATACTTCACGCTCTTCCCAAGCCCCGCACTCGCGATGCCCTTGACAGACTGCACTGCAGCAGGATATCGCACAATCTTTCCCATCTCTATCACATTATGAGAGAACATCCAAAAAAAAAAAAAACAAAAAACCTCACTCACCCTCAGCCAACACCTGCCCCAACCTCTCATCCCGCGCCAACTCCAACCAAAAAGCACTCTCATCACCCTCAGCCAATCTTCCCGCATACCGCCCTCTAACTCCCCTAAGCAAATTCGACGGAAGTTTCCTCAAATGCGCCGCCCTCGCCACCGGGCTCGTATCTTGGCGTATCACCGTCTCCATCACATCCCACCTCACACCCGGCAGCCCCAGCGCAAGTCTCCTATACAGCTCCCTAAACTGCCCACCCTGCTTCCGCACAATATTCCCCACCTTCCCTCTATTCTCCGCCGGCAACCACATCCGCGGATCACCGTGATACGAGATACCCGCGATGCGCTCAAACAGCGCCGTCTCCGAAAACTCATGCGGTAGCGTGAGAAGCGCGGCGCGCACAGCTGAGACGAGGTTGACTTGCTGCGTGAGCCGCACCCGCGCATCGTCTTTAATTATACGCAGCGGTTTGTGCATCCGCCCTGCTAGATAGAGTGATTTCCAGTTCAAGAGATCAGAGCACAAATTGTCCACCGTCGTAACACCGTACTTGATTCTCTGCCAGTTTCAAAAAAGTCAGTTTCCAGTCGGGGGAAATAAAAACCACATACGACGCCGCCCATCGGCACATAAGGGTTAAACCACACGCCCGGTCCAATCTCCTCAAGCCGCGAGACATACGACGACCCAAGGATGCGGGCGTGTAACGGGTAATGATGGGGATGCTGCTGCATATTAATCGAATGAAAATGCGCAGGATGCGTGACTGCAAACATAAAATCGAGCATCGGATTCTCGTCTTTGTTAGCGTTGTCCCCGTTATACCCGTCCTGCTCAAACACCCCAGATCCATACGCAAATGCGTACCGTATGGGTGCGTCAAACTGCGAAACGATAGATTCGAGAAGCGCTCGTGTGCTGTCGGTCACGGAGAGTAGTTGGTTTCGGCCAAAGGTAGGAGGAAGTGTGGGTATCGCTGGGTGTGTATAGGGCGCTACTGGACGGGGGCGCAGGTATAGAGACGTACGAGGCTTGCTGTTGGGTTTTGGTGGTGGCGGTGGGATATCATCTGGAGCAGAATGAATAGATTCTGTGGCGAAAGTACGGAATAAGACAAAAACTGGGCGCGATGCACTGCGCGAGCTGCGTGCGATAGATAGCATGAGTGTTCAAGAGAAAGGAAAGAATTATGTCAATTTCAAAACTTGCCATCAAATTGTTATCACATAATCCTTCAATTTAATTATTTTTTTTTTCCTCCTAGTCCCCTACAACGCTCGACGCCCGACTACTCTCATTCCGCGTCCGCGTCCTCCGCTTCGCCTGCGCATACCCCAAACTCACCGCCCGCCCACCCATCTGACGAAAGCTCCCCGACGCACCCTCCAGCCGTATTCCATCATTACCATCATCGGCCTTTGCCGACGGCCCAGGTCCACCAAGTGCCCACCCCACCTCCATCCCTTTCTTTATACTCCAAAGCCACGTCAACCCAAACACAGGCGTACTAATCAACACATTAAGCACAGCGTACATATCGGGGTATCGTACCGGCGGCTTGACGACCCATTCCAGTATGTGTAGCGAGATCGCGGCAGCATACACCGCCTGCACGATCAAATCAGATCAGAATTATTTTCTATTGATTGGGGAGACGTACGAAGGAAAAAACGTGTATGAATGATCTTTTGGGTGCTTGGAATGGATTGTGGCCGACGAGTCTGTTCCATAACATTAGAGTTGCGAGATATTGTACACCTAGTCCGTCACGTTTGAGTAACGGCCACATGCTACGTGGTCCATCAGAAATCCATCGAGCGTCAAGTTGAAAAGATACACATACCTGAATACAGCAACGTTGTTTACGAGTACACCCCACGAATAGACTGACGAGTGGGCATGTGCGCCAGAAAGAAGGAGAGTGATGGGCAGTAAGGGGAGCAAAATCGTCTTTTCATGTACCTGGAACGAGAACAGGAAAAAGGACATGGACGAATTCAGCATCGCATAAGGCAACAGCCGCAAGAACGGTGTATGTATCGTCTCTATGCCGCTCGACTTTTGAGGCTCGTTCGACGGTTGGATCCGAAACTTGAACCCGGCTTGTAACAACACAAAAACACTAGGCAAGAATCCCAAAGCCGTCATGGCCGTGGAAAGCCTGATCAGAGACGCAGAGGATGCCCAGTTTTTCCATTTAAAAACGACGTTGGACGCGCACCAGAAATTGGCGACCTTGTCTTCAAACAATCCACGCGCAAAAGGGAATATCCGCGTAATGGGGTCTAGGATGGCGGTGACGGGTGCAAATGGCGGGAGGAAAGGCAGGAAAAGTAAAAGGAACGTGGCGAACGAGATAGACGCCAGGCGAATAAAGAGCGCGGTGCTAAGAGATGGAGATGGAACTGAGTCATACATTTCAGCTATGAACATGGGAAGCAGACACGTACCCTTTGGTAGGTCCAAGGAAGATGCATTTTGCGAGAAGATATGTCCCGATGGCAGGCGCATAGTAAAGTGCCATCTGCTTGAAACCAAGGCTGAGGACAAAGCATACAGCGCCCAATAGATCGTGCCCCGTAGCGAGAAAATTGAGCGCAAGGAGTGTAAAGCCTACAGAACGTGTTGTTTAAGATCCAGACTCAAGTGTACAACGCACCAAGACGTACCAAGCATGACAGAGTTGTACTGGAAGTGACCTGAATCAATAAGAAGCAAGGCTGGTTGGAATAAGAGAGTCAGGAGCGCAATGTGCTATCAACCATCCATTCATTGAGTATTCAACGCTATGAGAGGAAACCCATACCTGTGTCCGCTTGGACCGAGTCCCCTGCCATGTCCTCGCGAACATTATCAACGCCGGGATATATACGAGCAAATCCAACGCGATCACGGTCATGCGCATAAAGACCTTGCTGCCCGGCGATTCTATTCCTCTCGAGGTGTCCAATGCAAACCAAGATGAATCGATCCGCGAACCGCTGCTTCGAATTCAAAACCTCGCAATGAAATGACGATACCAGCGCGACTCACACAATCCCACAAAACCACGACACATATGCGGTCAGTGGAGGGTAATCCAGCCCCCAATACTGTAGATCATACGTGTACCACTGCCGAAACGGAAGATGCAGGGTCAGCTCCATCCAATGGCGCTGTGCCTCATAGTCACCATACATCGGTGGTGTTCCTTGCCCTAAGTCATTAATCAGAAAACAGACACACTCGGAATTGAAGGATGGCACGAGCAGACCGGAATACGAGCCCAGACCGAGAGCGACCTTGACCAAGACCGCGGCACACACAGCAGCAGGCACGACGCACGCACGCAGATTCCTCTTATGCATCCACCGCACCCACCTCTTCGCCATGCCCGTGCTGGTGCTGGTGTCCTCCGCGTGCGCTTTTGATCTGTGCTGGGCGGGGAAATTGGACTGGTGCTCATGCTCGAAGAGGGTGCTGAAGCTGGGGGCGTGCCTGCGTGGGCGGTGTGAGGCGGTGGTGGATGCAGGAGACGGGCCGCGGGACGATACGGGGGAGAGCGGGGGAGTATAGAGCCAGTGTCTGGATGCGGAGGTGTCGAGGAGGTGGCGACGGGGAATGGGGGCGTGAATGTCGAGGGGCGTCATACGGAACGGAGAGTCTGCCCGGGTCGAGACGGGACTCGCACTTGTCGCAGTGCGTATTCGATATGTTTTTTTCCGCGATTCTTCTGGGCCCAAGGCGGAGAGTTCATCCATGGCTCGTGGCAACTCGCTTAAAAGAGACTTGCCTAACAAATCAATTCTACTACAAACTCAACTATATCTATTCGGGGGGCCTCTTGATCGGTAACCACCATGTGGTACCAACAAACTGAAACAAACTATACAACAGGCAGCTAACGCTGACCTGTAGCTCCCCAACGGGGGCTACACCGAAAGGTGTCATGATACCGAAAGGTACAGAACACCGAAAGGTGTCATCAATGCCCCCCCCCCAATATCGGACCCCCCGCATCGTCCGCATGTACTGTCGACAGTCCTACTGCCATAGTCTTAAGGGGTCGAAATGCGGCACATTCATGATGCTAGCATAACGGTACAGCATTGACGAATCTCTCAGTCTCCCCAGTACTGCACAATCCTGCACGAGGCCACAACTCAGCAAGTAGAGTACATCTGGCTGTACAGACACGTCACCATCAGGGACATGAAATAAAATTTTTTCACTTCTGATGTGTGGGCGCTGAAAATTTTCAAACAAATTTGACTAACCCTTATACGAGGAATCTTACCACGTAACTAAGATCACCTTACTCACCTGAGGCGAACGACATGGAATACACTGGCACCTCAATCTACCAACCCAACAACAATGCTGGAATTGGGCAACAAGGGACTGACCATGAGGAAGTAAATATGGCTCCCCCTACCCAGGAGACGACGGAGGGGAGTTCCCTCAACAACATCCTGGAGGATGGCACGCTCAGGAAAGGAGGAGATCCCTCCACGCCCAACTCGTCTCATCCTGATGGCACCGCATCCCCCATCCCGCCCTCCGAAAGGGTGAGTCTGATCTTTGGGAGAGGCAGACCCAGGGATCTAGAA
>QGOB01004110.1:54450-160962 GCA_003313055.1 Termitomyces sp. MG145 | reverse complement strand
TCTTCATACCAGTCCCAATGGTTCACAGTGTTGAAGAAAGATGGTGAGAGCTTAAGGATAGTCCACAGTTGGGAACCCTTGAACAAGGTGACTATAGCCCATTCAGGATTGCCACCAGCAACTGAAGAATTGGCTAGTCACTTTGCAGGCAGGGCTTGTGGAGGGATCTTTGACCTCTATGTAGGGTATGATGAGAGAGTACTGGATGTTAAGTCTAGGGATTACACTACCTTTCAGACTCCATTTGGTGCTCTGAGGCTAGTCACTCTGCCTATGGGTTGGACTAATTCTGTACCAATCTTTCATGATGACATTACCTTCATCCTGAAAGATGAAATCCCTCATGTAACTTGGCCATACATTGATGATGTGCCAGTCAGAGGACCACCACACAGATATGAGTTACCAGATGGCAGTTGTAAAGTCATTCCAGAAAATGCAGGCATAAGAAGATTTGTATGGGAACATCTACACAATGTAAATAGAGTGTTACAAAGAATCAAGCATGCTGGAGGAACTTTCTCTGGAAAGAAGTCAGTAGTATGTGCAGATGAAATTGTAGTAGTTGGTCACAGGTGTTCCTATGAAGGACAGAAGCCTGAAACTAAAAGGCTGGCTGTTGTTATGGGATGGGGTGATTGTCATGATAAGACAGATGTCAGAGCATTCCTGGGGACCTGTGGTACCTTTAGAATGTTCATAAAAGACTATGCCAAAGTGGCAGCACCTATCAACTGATTGACACAGAACCATACACCTTTTGTCTGGGGTGAGGAACAAAGGAAAGCTATGGCTGAACTTAAGAGGCTATTGTCAGAGAGTGCTCCTCTTAAACCCCTTGACTATGAGTCAGATGGTGCAATAGTGTTGTCAGTAGACACCTCTTGGATGGCAGTTGGTTTTGGTATCTTCCAAGAAAAAGCAGAGGACCCAAAGCAGAGGACTTGTGCCAAGCTGGGGTCCATTACCTTGAATAAAAGGGAGGCAAGGTTTTCCCAACCCAAAAGAGAACTCTATGGGCTGATGAGAGCTTTGCAAGCCAACAAGTACTGGCTAGTTGGTTGTAGAAAGCTTGTGGTGGAAACAGATGCCAAGTATTTGAAAAGGATGCTAAGCAACCCTGGAGTAGGCCTCAATGCCACTATTATGAGGTGGATGAGATCCATGACAAAGAGATGCTGGCAATCATCCGTTCCTTTGAAGAGTGGTGTCATTTCTTAGAAGGGGCTTGGCATCAGTTTGAGGTCTGGACGGACCACAGAGTATTTCTGCACCACAAAAAAGCTCAACCGATGACAGGCCCACTGGTCCCTCTACCTGACAAACTTTGACTTCACACTTCATCACAGGCCAGGTCAGAGTATGGGTAAGCCAGACACATTGTTGCGTTGGGCAGACCACAGGACTGGAGCAGGAGACAACAACAATATTGTCCTGCTTAGGCCAGAGCTGTTTGCGATTCAGGCACTTGAAGGTCTGACAATCCAGGGTGAAGAGGTATCCATTCTGGCAAACATACAGAAAGGCAACCAAGAAGGACTCCATGAGGATGTGGTGGCTAAAGCAGCAGCAACGCTCAAGGCAGGCCAACAGACAGGGACCCATTCCATTCACAGTCAGGAGTGGCAATTGGACCAAGGGATCCTAATGTTCCGGGGATGCATCTACATGCCAAATGACCCAGAATTGAGGTGGCGGATTGTACAGCAGCACCATGATTCCAAGGTGGCAGGGCACCCAGGACGCTGGAAGACTCTGGAACTGGTGTTGCACAACTACTGGTGGCCTCAGATGTCATGCTATATTGGTGCCTACACCAGCACTTGTGACATGTGCCTTAGAACCAAGCCCTCCTGTCAGGTGCCAATGGGTGAGCTGCACCCTCTTCCTGTTCCTGAAGAAAGGTGGAGCGTGGTCTCAGTGGACTTCATCTCAGAACTGCCAGATGCGCATGGCTATGATGCCATCATGGTGGTTGTGGACAGCATAGGAAAGAGAGCGCACTTCATCCCCACCACTACCACCTGCTCCGCACTGGGTGCTGCCAACCTGTACCACAAAAATGTCTGGAAGTTGCATGGCCTCCCTGATGCCTTTGTGTCAGATCAAGGTCCCCAGTTCATTGCAGAATTCACCAGGGAACTTTACCGCCTGTTGGGGATCAAGCTTCAGGACTCCACTGCATATCACCCCCAGTCAGATGGCCAGACAGAGTGTGTCAACCAGGAGGTAGAACAGTACCTCTGGATCTTCTGCAGCAAATGGCAAGACGACTGGGATGAGCTGCTCCCGGATGCAGAGTTCCAGTACAACAACCATGTGCACTCCGCAACACAGACCACACCCTTCCTGCTCAACACTGGACGTAATCCACACATGGGTTTTGAACCATGCCAGCGCCCCTCTCAGAACGAGTCTGTAAATGAATTTGTGAACTGCATGAAATGGGCTCAAGAGGAGGCAAGGGCAGCTCTAGCCAAGGCCAAAGATGACATGGCCCATTACTATAACCAGCGGCAGACTCCCGCACCAGAATATATGCCTGGAGACAAGGTCTACTTGGATGCCAAAGACATTCAGACCACGTGCCCGTCCAAGAAGCTCTCTCACAAGTTCCTGGGCCCTTATGCAGTGGAGCATGCAGTGGGACGTTTAGCATACCGTCTGCGCCTACCCCAGGCAATGCATGGTATTCATCCGGTATTCCATGTTGTCAAACTCCGGTCTGTAGTTGTGGATCCAATCCCAGGTCGGTGAGCGGACCCCCCGCCACTGCCAATAATTGTGGACAATGAAGAGCACTATGAAGTCAAGGCCATCCTAGACAGCCGCATTTTCCACCACAAGCTCCAGTATTGGGTGAAGTGGAAAGGTTTTGGCTATGAAGACTCTTCCTGGGAACCTGCCAAGGGTGTCAGGGCCCCCCTCCGAATGAAGGAATTCTATGACAGGCACCTGGATGCCCCAAAACTGGTTTGGGGCCTCTACACTCTGTCACCAACACTGTTCCAGTCAGCATGGCATGCATCGAGGCGTTGCAAGCTAGAGGGGGGGTGATGTAAGGGGACATCCCTTCTTGAGCCCATTCCCTCTTGTCTCCTTTCTCCTGTTTCCTCTCCTTTTTCCCCTTCCTTTTCTCTTCTTCTCCCCTTTAGATATTCTCCATACATATTGTCCGAGTTTTTGACTCGGTAATTCCTTACCAATCAACTCTCTGGCAATGTCCGAGTTTTTCATCTTTTATTCCCACACACCTTTTTCAGTGGCTTATGTGTACTATATAGTTGATTCCCATGCTTCTGGGGCCCCAGAAGCGTCCACATCCTGGCATAGGGATTCCTCAGACTTATTCTCTTTGGATATCCCTCTGCCAGGTGAGTAGCTAGCCCTGTACACTGTAGCCACTTGCTAATACATCTTTTGATATCCTTCTGCCAGTTGTGTGAGTTCCACAGCTCTCTAAGGTCGCCCTTACACTGTCTGGGCTGACAGCAGCATCTCTACTGAAGTAGATATCTCTTTCAACAGTTACAATGTGCTTACTGGGCCAATAGACTCTGTATCCTTTTGACTGATCATCAATCCCAACAATTCTGACCTCTCCAACCTTGGATTCGAGCTTTCCAGCGTTGTTGAGTTTAACAAAAGCCAGTGAGCCCCATTCTCAAATCTTTCCAATGCTGGGCTTATTTCCTGTGGCCATTTGGTATGGTGTGATGTGTCCAGGAAGCATGCTTGATGGCGCACAATTTTGTAGCCAGACCATGTGGTGTTTGGCTTCAGCCCAAAGATTTTTTGGGAGTTTAGCAGCTATCATCAATGATTGTGCGCCTTTGACAATGGTATGGTTTGCATGTTTGGCTACTCCATTTGATTGAGGGGAATCATGAACGGTGAGGTCACAGATGGTTCCAGCTGCAGCATGATGATTTTTCATTTGTGTGCTTGTGAATTCTCTGCCACGGATCACTCCCATATGTTTTGATATTTGCTCCTCAATGGATTTTAACCCATGCTTCATATTTGCAGTATGCCTTAAACACGTCAGATTTGCAGGGCAGGAAGGTGATGTGCTCTTCATGTGTATATAATATAAATCAATGTTTGTGTAAGAATAGTAACTTCCACTTAGTGAGTGTACTTGAGCTGGTCCCCACAAATTGCCTATGATCTTCTCACTGTAATGAGTGTATTCTGTTTCACTTTTCTTTGGGAAGGAGTGACGTTGTGCCTTTCCCTGGATGCAGTCTTCACATACTTTGGGTTTTGACAACATATTGAGGCTCAATGCCTGTAATTGTCCCTTGGCAAACGGCCTCTCATAGATCCTTGTGATTAATGTGACCCATACGTCAATGTCACTCAGCAACATTGGCTACAAGGTCAGGGGATGATGATGTGGGTGATATATCAGCACAATAGAGTCCACAAATTGCAGGAACACAGCCAATGACTTGGCAATGTGGTTTGGGACTGCATATGATACACATCCTGTCTTCAATGAGAAGTGAACAGCCAGCCCAATTGAGACATGAGACAGATACGAGTGTAAATGCCATCTGAGGTGCAAAATAGACTCTCTTCAATAAAATGGGTATTGACTCTTCCCCATTCTTCATTGGTAGGCAAATTCAAAGATTGCCTTTTCCAAGAGCGCTAAATGTGCATCCATCGGCTGTGCAAACAGGTTCAGGATTAATCTCCTGATAATTTAGGAACTTTTTGCATGATGGTGAAAAATGGCTGCTGGCCCCACAGTCAATTATGATGCCAGTAGTCGGGGATGCAGCATTGGCTTCATGATTGTGCCCAGACATGATGGCAAGTGCAACATTGACTTTGGTGGTGTCATTAGGAATGTCAATTGTGAGGAAGGTGAGAAAGGCATAGTTATCATCCTTTTCTTTGGTTTTGGCAGCATTTGCTTATTTTCAATTTGTCCACCTTATCCTTTCCTTTACCCTTGTGCTTTTTAAGCCACCATTCAGGTGCCTTTCCAGCCATTCCACCGCCATTTTCAAAACACTGATCATCAGTATGTCCATTTTCATTACAATTTCTGCAATGATGTTTATCCCTTTCCTTCCCTTTTGACCTAGACTTGCCCTTACTGTCCTTGGGATCACCCTTGGCTTTTACGTGAGCTGCAATCATTGCTTCATGATGTTGGTTGATGCTAGTCTCAATTGCAGCATTGTTGGCTTCCTCATTTATGTGCCACATGAGGTCACTGCTCAACATTGGCTTTCCAGTTACACGAGCATTGGTGGCAAGTGTAGTGAGTAACAGTTTGAAGGATGGGGCAAGGGATAGAGAGATACAAATATAACTTGCAAACAAGGCATCGGATAATGGGCAGTTAATCTCAGTGAGTCGTTCCTTGATGATGACAAGGTTAGCAAGGTGAGTGCACATATAAATTTCGCCATTTTTGATATAACGGGAACTTTAAAGGCATGTGAGAAGGTCAGTTTCATACATGGCACCCTTATTGCCATGTATCTATGCGAGTTTCTTCCAGACGGCGGCAGCGGTGATTTCCCCTTTGACTTGGTGGAATGTCAACTGATCAACAGTGCCATAGATAATCTCGCGGACCTGTGCTTCTCTCTGTAGCCAATCTTCCATTGCATCCTCAAGTTCCTCGACTTCTCTGTCTGATAGTGGGGCTAACAATTCATTATCCTGATAGAAGAAGCCATCACGTTCAACGATTGCGACTGGTTTATGCGCTGTACCCATGACGTGATGACGTAACTTTTTTGATGTCAACACATTGATAATGTGTTCTTGATACGTTGTCCAATTAGATCCATCTGCAGAAAGTTTTGGGACAGTCACTTTTGTGGACAAAACTTCGAAGGTATTGTTGGGGCCCATAACCTGTTGAGCAGGGCCGGTCTCGGGAGGAACTGGGAGATTGAGTAATACTAAGATTGAGGTAGATAACCTCAGTGAGTAAAATGCACTAAATGAATATATTGCATGTACCTAAGATTGAGGTAGATACTGGAGTGAAAGTAAGTAAATGTAAATGATATATTAAGGAATGATTTACACATCAGTGAGTAAAAATGCACTGAGGTGTGACAAAGAGTGACGGAGAGAAAACATACGAAAAGATTATGTAATGTAGCTGATCATATCCTCGACATTTGTCACCACCGAGCAGTCCATCAAGCAGTCCATCAACCGCGCAATCAACTTACGGCTCGGACAGCAGTCCGCCGTCAACGACGCCTGAAGTTGATCCGCCCCTGAATACAGTAGTACAAGTAGAATTGGTCAACTCAAAATTGAATATTCCTCTCATCGTCAAGTCTGAATTCAGGTTCTTCAAAATTAGCACGACTAAGTGAGAGTCGAAGATTTTAAACAAGCTGATAAACACTCACGACGTGCGTTCAGTCCTACTCCCTCTGCTGAAACAGCGCACGGAACGGATACTAGAGTCGCGAGGGTGGTTGCGACAAGCAAGCAGATGGTGCGGGACGAAGGCATTGCGATCGCCGAGTTAGATGATAGAATATTGATCATTAAATCGAGCTCTGAGGCTGATAGGAGCCAAGGGCTTCAGCAGACTTTCAGTCGAGGATTTTGTAGCGGGCCTGAAAGGCAACGTACATGAACAAAAATCAAATTGCGAACTAGCTGAAGTTACAATCGGCATGATAAATATTGTCTCCTTGAAAGCTGTTTCAATTTCCCAGTGAATTATCGTTTCAGCACTGAAGAGGTAGAAAGTCGATTTCTTTCAACATAGATGCGAAGCAAGCTGTTCCTCTCCGAGTAGTTAGATACCTAGGACTACCAGCGAGACGAAAATAAATCTAGGCAGGCCATGAACCGCTTCAGGTCTCGATTGAGAAAAATGCGAGCCCCATTGCAGCGTGGATGAGTGATTCATTTTGATGCTTGATCACGCAGGGCCCAGATTATGTCATATATGTGCGCGCGCTGAAAAAGAAGGAAGGTATTCCTCTTGGGATTGAACAGAGTCGGAAGAGAATAGTACGTACACAATTTCAGCATGGTAGTGTCAGCCTATGGTAATCACCGAGCCGCAGTCCGACACTGAACAAATCGGTTGAAGCTAAACAGACATCTGCTTTCTTCGTGATCTACGACAACAGACTATTGACCAATTCAGGCGCGGACAGTAGTCTGGCACTCTATAAGACGACTTTCGATTTCGACTGCCCATATATGGCGACTGGACTGGTAGGTATGAGAGACATTGAATGAGCTTCAAGCTCATCTGTTCATCGAGTCCCTCAGACGCTCGAAATAGAATCATCTTGACCTGTCAAAATCATAGTGTGTACAAGTTGAGCGGGTCAATATTTCCGACTTTCTTGTACCTTAAAAACATTTGAGAGATTAGGGCATCCGTACTCTGAACTTGAATTGCTGCTTTCAAGGCGAGGATGTAGTACTTTAGGCTTGTTCGGCACTAAAACGCAAGAGATTTAACCTACATGAGCCTTCTTTGATTGTGGACAAGTAACAGTCGAACTCGCGCGAGAAGTGTCAGAACTGGTTTGTGACGTTTGGCGTCGGCAAATCGAAATGACATAGACACTCGAAGGTGATCCGAGAAAAAGTCTGCGCTGGCGAGCATCAATTTTCCCTGCTCGCCACCAGCCTCGAACGCGTCGTCAGCAGCGGAGTACCGCTCGCCCACTTCAGTAGACTCTAGATTGAAAAGGTTATGAGATAAGCCGCACGACAGAGTATATGGACTACTATACATTGTTCAACGGATTATCCCCATCCGAACCTCTTGGCGAACCAGGACCCTAGGTAGTCTTTCCCCAGTGTGACCCTCATCCCATACGACAATCCGCTCATCACTCCAAGCAGGCGCGGCGGCGAGCGGCGAGTTATATAGGGAACAGGGGACTTTGACCGTTTCGAGCGAAGGCTCCTTGGCCCAAGAACAAAAAAGGAGTAGGTTTGAATACGTAAATACACGAACGACTGAGGATATCCCCGAGTCCGGCTATGTATTCCAACTTGGACAGTTCCTTTCCCTCTGCAGTGGCGGCGTCAGTCACGTGTACTCGGCGCGTATGGGCGTTCCCTCGTTCCTGCTGGTCAAGGCCTCACAGAAACTTGACAGCTACGAATCGATGACCATGATCCGCATGATTGCAAGTGATAGTAACGTAACCTTGAAAACCCCTTCTGACTTGTTCCGTGATAGGGTCTTCAAGTTGTCTGTCAAATTTACTTGGCAGCTTGTGAGCTGACTTGCCCCACTCCTCGAGGATTTGTGCATCATGCTCCACTCTAAAAATCTGCTCTACATCTCTCTCGTTCCATATCTGGCCTGTATCAGTTTTGCGTTTCCGGAGTTGCCCAAACGCGCCGCATCAAGTATCGCAACATCACCCAGCGCCGTAAATAACAAGACCTTTGACTACATTGTCGTAGGTAGTGGTCTCACCGGCACTACCGTTGCTGCGCGTCTCGCAGAGAATCCAGGAGTAAGCGTATTGGTTATCGAGGCAGGCGCAGACAATAGGAAGGATCCCAGAGTCTATGATATCAATACCTACGGCCAGTTTTTTGGAACGGAGTTGGATTGGAACTGGCCTACGGTGGAAGGGCGACACATCGCAGGGTACGGACATTGGTTTTTCTGACGATACCTATGAAACTGATAGCTAGAGTGACTAGTGGGAAGACGTTCGGAGGAGGATGTAAGTGATTTTTCGATCCAGTTTGTCTGAGTGACATGCATCGATTGCGTTTCTAGCATCTATCAACGGCGCCGCGTACACTCGTGGTGCAAAAGAACAATATGATGCGTGGTCTAACCTCCTGGAACCATCCGAAGCCGACGTAGGATGGAACTGGGCTGGTCTCTGGTCGTATATGAAGAAGGTTGTACCTTTTTTTTCCCCTCCCCTTACCCACTTATACTTACACTACCTAATCAATAAAAGTCCGAAAATTTTTCACCACCGAACGACGTCCAAGCATCCAAAGGTGCCCAATTCATCGACACATATCACGGGTACTCCGGCCCTGTAGGTGTGACGTTTCCCGAACCCAGTGCAATGTACGGTGGACCTCAACAGTCAAGTTTCATCAATACAATCCAACGACTTACTGGGATCAAACATTACAAGGATTTGAATGGTGGGACACCGAATTGTGTTTCCATTACGCCTATTGTTAGTATCTTCCAATCTCCATAGGATTCTATGTGCACTTCTCACTCGTATTATAGACCGTCAACTGGCGCGATCAAGGCCATCGTGCCTCTGCACCAGAAGCGTATTACACTCCCGTCGAGAATGCACGACCGAACTGGCTCATTCTGACGAAACACCAGGTTTGCTCTTCTCTGCTTTTCATGCTCCCGATATCGAATTTAGATTGCTAGGTAACCAAAATCAATTGGTCTGGGAATTCCCTTCCCCTCACTGCCTCTGGCGTCGAGTTTGCTCCCGCAAACAGGGGTCCGGAGCGATTCGTTGCGTTTGCACGGAGGGAGGTGATCGTTGCTGCAGGCGCGATCCAGGTATACTTTCTTCCCTTCTCTGTCACAATCTTTTTTCACAATAGTTGTTGACAGACTCCGGCTCTTCTCCAGTTGTCAGGCATTGGCGACTTCGCGGTGCTCGGTCCCTTAGGTATCCAAACACGTATCAACCTCAAGACTGTAGGTCGTAATCTCCAAGAGCAGGTGAACATGTCCCTTCACCTCTCCGTAAACAATGTTGACGTGTCTTCCATAGCCCATGAGTGTCCTCGGCGCTACTGGCACCGACTTCGATGTCGGAGGTCGTGGCCCCACAGATGTTATTGCGTACCCAAATCTTTCTGAAGTCTTCGGCGCCCAAGCGAGTGCGATGGGGCAAATGATATTCGCCAATATAACAAGTTGGGCCAAGTCGCAGGTGGAGGGAGGTCTGAGCGAAAAAGCCTTGAAGACAATATTTAGCGTGCAGGCCGATCTGATTGTCAATAAAAATGGTGCGTTCAGTCTTCAGTTGTACTGGAATCCTAGACGTTCATGCGATGTAGCACCGATTTCGGAGATATTCTATGATTCAGGATATCCCACGTAAGCTCTCATCTCTCACATTGTTCGAGAGTACAGTCCTGATTGAACTCGCGCGCAGGAAAGTTGGCATAATTATGTGGAACCTCCTCCCCTTCTCCCGCGGTACTGTCGCTATCAAAGTATGTCTCCCCCTTCCTCCGTCGAACAATGCTCACGGGAGCCAAAAAATACATTTAGAGCACAAATCCCTTCGTTTATCCTACTGTTAAAGTCAACTTTTTCGCCGCAGACATTGATATGGACATCCAAGTTGCCACAGCTCGTCTCTCCCGCAAAGTTCTTACCACTCCTCCGCTTAGGTTTGTCTTTCGCTCCCTCCCCTCTACGTGTTGCTGACCCGTCCTTGCGGAATGTGTATAGTGATTTGACCAAAGGCGAACAGATCCCAGGCAACCAGGTACCTGACAATGCCCAGCGCGGGACAGACGCAGCGTGGAAAGCATGGATACAGAATAAATATGTCTCCGTCGCACATCCAGTGGGTACGGCCGCTATGATGCGTCGCAGTCTTGGAGGTGTGTTTTCTATGTCTTGAAATTCTGAGCTTCTGCGTTGTCCTGACTAATAATGCTTGGTTATGGTTACACAGGGGTGGTAAATGCACAGCTGAAAGTGTATGATACGACGAATGTACGCGTGGTGGATGCGTCGATCATGCCGATGCAGATTAGCGCACATTTATCTGCGACGTTGTATGGCGTTGCGGAGAAGGCGGCTGATCTGATTAAGGCATCTCATTGATGGATATAGTTGGATGCTCAGTTTAGATGACGATGGCGCAGGCATACGTTCCATCTATCTAGTGTACCAGTCTTGTTAATCACTCATGTAGTAACAGTTGTGGGTGAAAGCTCATCTGTTCTGCTGTCTCCTCACCAATTTTCCGCCGCTATCCAAGCTTTTTGAATGTATACGGTATCTGCTCCAGTGCACCCATAAAAAGGTCCTTCCTCATCACTGAACTTGTTGGCAAGCTTCTTGTCATCAGGCATGTTAATGAGCCCTCCGATAACCATATAAGTCATTTGTACATGCAACGACTTTTGAAATACTATCCCTTGCAAGTATAATTGCATTTGGCTCAAATTAAAAAAACCAAGCTCTCATGATTCGAACTCCCGCCCCCGAAGAGACCAGATAACAGAACACCTTAGTCTGGAGCCTTAGACCGCTTGGCCATCTCACCATATCTTAACTCAACAACATCAGTCGCTCCGATCACCACATTTGTGCAAACGTCAATTTGATATATTACAGTCGTGTGCATACAAGGAGCCTTTCTTTAAGCCCTGCTTCACTTACATCTATCTAAGTAGCAATGCACTCAGAGTATTTAGTTTCCTTGGAGGTGTAAACAGCTTTATAGCCCAGGCAGCCTTCAAGGAGGATTTCCAAGCAGAGTTCTTTCCTCTCAATCCAGCTAAAACTGCAGCTCTATCCCCCTTAGATGGAGAAAGGTATGGACAAAGGAAGCAAATTTTGAATGAATATGTGAACTCCTTCCACCCCCTGGTCAAGCAAGGTGATTATCTGAATGGCCTGGAGATCTGTCTCACCTTCCAGGGCAGCCTACACTCTATTCTCATAGACTGAATCCACAACCTGGCCAAAGGACAATTAAAGGACAAAATCATAAAGATCTAGTACAAGGTTGTCCATGACCAGTGGCAGCTAATGAAATTAAATAGGAGTTATCACACCTCCATGTTTTTCAGCCAGCCATTTATCTGACACTGGGCTCTATTTGCTTAGTAGTAGACCTAATTTTCTGCTACCACAACTATGCAGAACAAGCTGTCTTTACTGTCACCAGCTTGGAGAAGCAAAATTCATCTTGGAGTTTACTTGGCTTCGTGAACATAAGCCTGAGATTGACTGAGCCAAGGAGAGGTTAGCATGAATAGAAGTCCCTGGCAATGCTTGACTTGTTCAGAGGAGACATAAGTTGAGCATAGAGCAGAGGTCTAGGAGTATGCTGCTATATATGCATGTCATGTAGGAGTAAGAAAAATCTTTTGTGTTTCTCAAAGAGTGTCAGATACTGCTGACATGGTAGGTCATCTCCAAGAGCAAGAACCCACTAGTTGGAGTTAGTTGATGGTGAAGGAAGAAGGACTTATGGATATCCAGAAAACTTAAGAGCTATGCCAGAGTGAGAGGAAAAGAGGATAGATCAAGAGATAAAACCAGGAAACAGATAAATTAAAGGATAAGACCAGGAAAAAGAGAGTAAATAGAAAGACAGAGATAAACAGAGATAATGGAGATGTTTGGACAATATCAAGACACATTCAGTCATCTACTAGTATGAATTGCTGTGGATCATGGCAATTCTGATGTTCCACTTTGACCTTGTACATGTTAAAGGCACCTTCCATGACCCAGATGGACTTTCACAATGACTGTTACAGCCTGACAACTCTATACCAGACAATACTGACAACAACATATTTGAAAACTGGATTGATTGCATGCATAGTTTCATGCACCACATACAATTTCCTGTTCCCTTACTTTGCCACACTATCATTGTCTTGAATCTGCCCATGCTAGGTTGGGAACCCTTACCTTTGGCAATATTTGCTAATGACTCAGTCCCAGCTAATGCAGTCACCATCCCCCAAGTGCCACAATCTGCCAAGACCCTAGCAGGCAATCAGCATATAGAACTTGTCATTAAATGGCTTAATGACTGAGAGTACTCTGCTGGATTTGACATCAAGACGTTTATTACCTTCATACACTATGCTTTTTCATTTTTCTTAGTGCACAACAAGCTATATGAGATGCCATTGTAATGATCAGCACAAGCTATTCATCCATAGCAACTTGAGACTTTGTGAGCCAAGCCACTTTACTAGAGCATTTCTGGTGGCCACAAGCATTGGCTGACATTGCTTGATATGTGTGCTCCTGCCATATCTACCAGATCTGACCAAAGTCCTTATACTGCCTATAGTTGCTATGCCTGCTGCATTATCCAGAAAAATCTATATTGACCTGTCTATTGGATCTGCCTATAGTGTGCAGTGAAAAACTATTAAGATTATATAATTGCAACCTCATGATTATATGTACAGTATAGATAATGGCAAATATCAAAAATAACAATTAATATCCTATGTAATGAACCTTCTTGTTATACATCACTCTCATGAGACCTTATCAAATTAGCATCTGTTATGAAACAGGGATAAAATAATAGGGGCAACCACATTACATGGGGATAGAAAAACAAGGGGACAGAAAATAGTGTCATGCCCATGAATCTATACTGGAACACATAGAGTGCTCCTACATTAAAAAGATGCATTAGAATCTTAAATCCTACAAGGAGTATTTCTTGAGCTACCCAACATTTGCCCAACATGCATGGTACAAGGGACCATTACAATTCCTCCATGTCATTTGGTCTCCAAGGACCCTTTTCTCAGTTACCATATCATCCCACTTTCCACCACAGCACTGGCTGTAGTGATGGGGACAACTTTGACAGGTATAACTGTTTTGGTTGCTAGAGGTTTGGAGGCTGCAGCATTGTCCACAGCCTTATTTGGCACCATCTTACTAGGAGTCTTGAACATGGCCACTCTAAGAGGACTTGATGGTACTAAAGGCACTTTTTGAGGGGCTGTTCCCATAGAAGGCACTGACTCCTTGAAAGAGCTATCCATTATTGAACTTCTTGTCCAAGCCAGATACAAGGAGGAACATGTCAGGTCCCATTGGTGGAGTGATGGTCATTATCACCAAAGGTCATACTCTGGTGGCATGAATGGCTGACTGAGGTTGGTTGGCCAGATATCTGAACCTGGCATCTTCTCCATAACAAAGCCACTCTCTATCAGTGTGCAGCATGAGCCCTCATGCTTTGAGTAGCTGAATGAGGATGCAGAAGTGTTCTTAGTCATCTAAGGTAGGATAATACCACTCATTGTACCCAGGAAAGATTCCTGGAGTGCCAAAGTACTCCAAGCATTCATGGCTTCTATCATCAACATAAACAAACAAATTGGTGTGAAGAACACTCCTAGACTAGTGATAGTCCAGGTAGCATATATTATAGGTATACATGTGGTCAATCCACATCCAGGGAGTTTGATTAGTGAGGAGGTGCTGGAGTACCTCAGTTTCACTCAAGTTTTGAGCATGTGCAAGCTCCACATGGAGCCTGTATAAGGGGAAAGTATAATAATTGATGGCCTGGAAGGCTACAGAACTCTCTCTATTATATGCTTCCACAACCTCTGCATAAAGCTGTGGACAGGCAACTATGAGAGTGAAAACTCTGATATAGGGCTGCACAGGCATTGGTGCCAGTGGAGGCCAATGCACAGGCCAGAATGTAACCAAAGACAGAGCTTCAGTTCATTTATCCTGAAGTAATCAATTGCAATCCCAGATACAAAGTTGTGTGATCCAGGATGACCATTGATACAACCTAGTCAGCGCTGACTGCCCAATAATGATAAAATCAAGACACTTCACAATGCCAACCAATCTGACCTTATCCAATCTAATCAGCCTCCATCTAATCAGATTGCAAAATATCTAATCAGATGAATCAGGTGACACAGACCCATGACCTCTATCAAAGTTCTCTTAACGACAAGAACTGCTACTGACAATTACCTTAACAACACTACCAACTTTGGACAATCTGGCCTCCTGCAGTCCCCACTTGGCAACCAACAATCAATCATAACCACACTACCATTCAATGGCCTACCAATCATAGTTTTTATTTTCCTTTCCTTTTTATATTGCTAACAATTTTCTTATTCAGTAGTGGCCTCCATTATCTATTATCACATGCAACTGCTATGCTTACTATTACTTACTGGTTTCCCCTTTTGCTACATTCTACATACCTACAAACACTGCCCTGTCAGTAGCCATCAAATCACACTAGAGTCTACTTGCCACTTCAGACCATGCTTCAGATCTCTTTTCACCCTTGCTTTGCTAATGGCTGATTTGAGTTTACCCAGTCCAGTCTCCTCTCCTCTCCTTTGTCTTCAGGCTTAATGGTGTTGTTAAGTCTGACTCTCATTTGTCTTCATTAAATGCCATTTTGGGCATCTTAGTTTTGACATCATTAAGTGCCATTTGGGAGCCCTATGTATATGTTAGATTGTGTCGTTTAATTTTTGGTATTTATAAAACGGATCTTCAGTCTTTGGCCTATCTCTTCCCCGCATTTGAGATTGGGTCTAAAATGGAGCATTCATTGTTCAACCATGGATATCACTAGCAGGGTGGTCAATGAGTAATCAACCTATATTCCACCTCTGGCCTGGGTGATTCAAAAAACTTTGTGTAAAGAGGGTACTGTATGTTAGGATATCACAGATATCACATCTATGGCACTGTAGGTGCACTCTAGCCACTCTCTTCCTATCACATTCTGCTTTGTCTTGCATCTCATTGTTATGACTTTATATATATATATATTCTACAATACAGAACTCACCCTCAGTCAATTATACTATGGACTAAGGGTGAGTCTAAATAAATACTTATAACATACATATCACTGACTGTACCATAGACTATAGACTGAATAGTCTGTAATTATCTAGGTGGACTATTGTTGCTTAACTGGATCTGATTCCTGCATCAATTTTCTACTGAACCAGCTGTTTGGTGCATCTTATTAATAATTCTGCAAACCCACTAGTACCTCCTGTTAGAAATATCATGCCAGCCTAGGCTGGCCATATTTTTGATAAGGATGATGTGAAGTGAATGGATTGGTTGTATAACATGGGTCTCAAATTGTCAATGGTCCAACTGTGTGATTATGTCTTTAACCCAACAGATACCCTGCACAGGAAGTATGAACCTCATGCACTCCCAGCATTGGAAGGGAATAACTAGCTGGCATGCTCTTTTATAACACACACAATATCAGCATCAGAACAGAAATTCTTCTCATTCTTTGCAAACAAGGGCTACAACCCCCTGCTCACAGTTTCCCAACCTCAATTTATTTTTCACTTATGCTACTCAGGCTTAATACAAGACAATTCCATTTCCTGTCCAACACTTATAAATAACAGGACAAGGATTACAAAAAAATGACAAAAAAATCATGCTTGGGCCAGAAGGGACCTTTTTTCTCTTCAAGTTGGCAGCTCCTTCCTCTTTCTCTTCACTCACCACCTTCCACTCTCCAATCCACTCCACATAGCACTGTAATATCCACTTATACCAGAACAGACTTCTTCCACATTGGATCTCCTCCTTGCTCTACCAACAGCATTTCCTGCTTCTCTGCCAACACTGCCACAAGGCCCAGGGTTTCAACAGCCAGATTTTAGGCCACTCCTTCAAAGGCACCTACTAATTATAGAGCATCCAACAGTGGAGGAATCTGATCCCCTCAAAGTCCTCCAGGCCCTACTGATGCATTTGGTTGGTGCCTAGCTGCCATGCAAGGAATAACCAACAAGACCAGCTAAAGGAATAGCAAGCTAAGGGCTTTGCAGTGTGAGAAGTCTTGTAGAACAAGAGTCCCAGGAACCCAGTAAGGAAGTGTAAATAGTGCTGGTAGTAGTGAGTGGTAAGGAGGATTGTCAGCACATATTGAGACAATCCTAGAGGATACATCTGAGTTGTCAGGTGATGATTGTGATAGTGATCCCAACAAGGTCCTCAAGCAGGATTCTGGTGTTCTGGAGACACCATGAGGAGGTCCCAAGGGCCTCCACCAGGCAGAGACTGCTAGCCAGAGTAGCAAGGCATATCACTACCTAGCAGAGCATGGTGGATAACATTATCCCTAAGGCTCTAGAAGTGTATATAGAAGTGTATATGGACTTCCAGGAGTTTGATGTTAAGTATCTTTGGCATGACCATCTCCAGTTCCACAGGTCATTGACCCTGTGATACTGTCTCCAGTGAACAAGTATTCACTATCCTCCAGGCTCCTCAGCAGCCTGGGGAAACCCCACAAGTGTTTTCAGCCAGACAGGCTGCAGTGGAGCACCAGCAGAATGCTGCATCAGAGGTTATAGCCCCTAACAATGCTTCATCCACTGAAGAGGGATCTGCTTCTACAGTGGATCTAATGCACAGACCATGATTGTATCATCCTACTGCAGTTCTGCAATGGGGATTTGAAGGACTATGGACAGTCCTTCATAGATGACCAGGGAGTAGTGTTTCAAGGGAACACTGCTCTTGACACATAGTTGCAGGCTGCTGTACCTATGACCACAGATGCAGAGGTGAAGCAGGAGGAAGCAAATGTTCCTCCTGACATTAGAGTGAATGAGAGGAGGCAAAGCCTCCTAGAACCAGCAACTCCAACAGCCCCTCCAAAGCCATCCCAGCCCAGCAAGTGGAATCAAGTCATGGTAGATTTGATTAGGCAGACTGAGTACAGTTGGTCTATAGGAAATAGAAAGTGTTATGGGAATGTGACATCTGATGAGGTGTTGGAACCTGATGAGTTCCAATGGAATTCAGATAGAAAGGTGGAATCCATAATGTGGCTTAGAATTCCAGACAAATCTTAAATTTGTCTGGCAGCCATGAGTAAGTAGTATGGACAGACTAAGTCTGTCTGAGCTGAATACAAGAAGGCTTGTATATCCTTGGAAGGAGAAGTGGAAAGCAACTTCTCCAAGATTGTCAAAGAGAGATATTTCTTGACTGCGACAACAGTGATATGACAAGTACTCAGACATTATCAATGGCATTATGAGATTAACCTCATAGACAAGTGAAAAAATGATACTCATATTTTATGCCATGTTGCCCATGGTCCCTACAGGACTAGCTCAGAGCAAAGATTGATTGCTGGTGGGAACTGTGTGCAGCTGATCAAGCTGCACTGTTGTTGTGCATCCCAAAGAAGGATGGGACATTGCATATAGCATTGGATGCAAGACAGCAGAACAAAAACACAGTTGAGGATGTTACACCCTTACCTGACCAAGAGGTTGTATGCAAAGATGTTGTGCAGGTGAAAGTAAGGTAAAAAAATTGACCTCACAGATGCATCTGAGCAAATGAGGATATGTCCATCAGACATACCAAGAATTGCTTTTATGACCATTACTGGAACATATTTCAGTAATATTATGCAGATCAGAGACTGCAATGTGTTGACAACATTCCAACAACTGATGATGTCCATATTTTGGGACATCATTAGACAATGGATGCACATGTCCCTAGACTGTCATGGCCCCACCATCTCCGGACCCTCCTATGCTGCCCCAACCCCGGCACACATCCCCCTCCCACACCCCTCACACACCTCTGGGGCCACTGACAACCCCACAATGCTGCATCAGCAACACTCACGGCCATCTCTGGATAAACCCCCGGGCATCACCAAACTCCGGCATCTCAGCGGACACGTCACCCCAAAGTTTCCCTGTCACTAGGCACATCCAGACCCCCGGCATCCCAGCCATCACATAACATTCTGCAACATTCCTCCTGCGAACCATTGGCACGTCACCGGGCCACTTGCTTCTGTGGCATCGATGGACGCCACCACCATGTACCATAACCACCAACCCGCCTGATGCAAGACCACTGCGACCCGCACCAACATGCCCCAACAACTGTCACAACCCTGGGGCTGAGAACCTGCCCCACGACTTAACCAGAGGACAATCAGATGCTATGGTCCCGGGCCAGGACCCTGCTGGGTACTTAGCGGAAGGGTAGTACATAAACCATAGGGTAGTATACAAGTCGGGTAGTCTTGATATTAACCATAGTTCTCCATATTTTCCGTACTCTCTGTCTCTGTCTCAATCTCAATCTATTCTCGTGCCTCTCTTCTCTCTCTCTCTTGTCTTGTCTCTCGTCTCTTGTCTCCGTGCCTCGTGTTTCCGTTCCATGACTTGTATCTCTGTTCCATATCTCTCCTCCATTTCCCTATCTACTGTTCCATATCTCTTCCTCTCTATTTCTACTCTCTGTTTGGTGTCTCCTCTTGTCCCCCAGTTACTTGACCAATCCACCCCCCATCCATTCCATACCTAGCTCTACCCACTCCCGAACCTACCTCTGCCCCCCAATCAATACTACCCTCCTGTTCCCTGTTCCCTCCCCCATTACAAACCCCCCTACCCCCTGAACTTGTGCTCCCCTCCCCAGAGCACTTTCAAACCTCGCGCGCGTCGCTACTCGTACCCCAGAGCATCCGGACTTCACCCCGGACCACTCATAGCTGTACCGGAGCTCCCAAGAAGCCCCGGACCTGTACTTGGCCTCCCAAGCTTGCCTAGTAAGGACTCACCAGTGTAGCTGAGCCCCCGTCATCAGCAAGACCTGACATAGACAATATATTTGACTACTTTGACACAATTGAGAAACATGAAAAACACTTAGGAGTAGTCTTTGAAAGACTATGCCAGAATAAGTTGTACCTCAAGTGGAAAAAATGTGAGCTGTATGCCAAGCATGTAGAGTGCCTCAGTCATGTAATCAATAATCAGAGGATACACCCTGATGTCACCAAATTATATCAGCAATTTCTTGCCTGATATATCCACCTACACTGGACTGTTGATGGCCAATGAGTTGCTGTTTCAGTGGCCACCCCTGCACTAGCATTTCTTTGACATCATAAAACATGTTTGTAGCAAGACACCAGTTATCAGGCCTATTGATCCTCATAAAGAAGATGCTGTATAGCTGATATGTGATGCCTCCAAAACAGGCATTGGTGCAATGTATGGTCAGGGTCCAACTTATATCACTCTCATAGTAGTGTGACAAACAGTCTGCTACCTTATTGAGCTCTGCCTTGATATAAGCTATGTCAAAATTGAATTTTGACAGATAGTCCATCCAACTCTGCTGACATGCTGTAAGTGTTTTGAAAAACTCAAGCACTTTATGATCTGTAATTACATGGATCTTGTAGCCTAGAAGCTTGTCTTCCCATTTGAAAAGAGCTTCTAAAATGGCTAATGGCTCAAGCCCATTAGAGGGATCAGATGACCTTGAGAACAAGGTCAGGTGATGTAAGGGCGACCTCAGAGAGCTGTGGAACTCACACAACTGGCAGAGGGATATCCAAAGATGTATTAGCAAGTGGCTACAGTGTACAGGGCTAGCTACTCACCTGGCAGAGGGATATCCAAAGAGAATAAGTCTGAGGAGTCCCTATGCCAGGATGTGGACGCTTCTGGGGCCCCATAAGCGTGGGAATCAACTGTATAGTACACATAAGCCACTGAAAAAGGAGTGTGGGAATAAAAGATGAAAAACTCGGACATTGCCAGAGAATGGATTGGTAATGTCCATCAGGTGACTCTGGCAAGTCAGGTGGTCAGAAAAGGGTCAGATGACCAGGAAGAGATCAGATGACCTTGATAACAATGTCAGGTGATCAGAAATGCGGACACAATATGTACAGAGAATATCTAAAGAGGAGAAGAAGAGAAAAGGAAGGGGAAAAAGGAAAGGCAACAGGAGAAAGGAGAGAAGAGGGAATGGGCTCAGGAAGGGATGTTCCCTTACAGATGCTGCAGGCATACCTTCCCCTGAGGTGATGGATAAGACGTTGGAGGATGGAGAGGAGGATGTGCCAGAGGATTTTTAGCATTGCAGTGGATGGACCATATGCCTCCACTGCCTAGCTCCAACTGCTTTGCATGTTTGCCCATAGAATCTTTTAATACATTTCCTTCTTTTGATTCTTCTACATGCAAACCAGTTGAGACCTCCGCAGCTGTACTACCCCCTCTTCCTCCTACACCAGCCAAAGCTCATCCTCCTCCTCAAGTGTGCCTTCCCAGCTGGGAATGCCGTCTTCCATGCAAGTACACAGTGGCTTCCATCCCATCAGCCACCTCCCTCTCTCTGGAGGTAGAGATAGAAACTACAGATATGCAGTGTACACAGCAAGTCCAGGCTCTTCTGGATAGTGGGGCCACTGGACTCTTCATGGACGTCGTGTTTGTTGAGAGGCATCAGCTGACCACCTGACCATTGACCTGACCCATTCTGGTATACAACATTGATGGTACCCTCAATGAAGCTGGCTCCATCCAGTGTGTGACAGAGTGTATCCTCCGCTATCGCAACCATGCAGAACAGGCAGTGTTTGCCATCACTAGTCTAAGGAAGCAGGATATCATCTTAGGCTACACCTGGCTGCGCCTGCATAACCCCAATATTGACTGGTCTACTGGGGAAGTCAAAATGAGTTGATGTCCACATCAATGCTCTACCTGTGCGGAGGAAGCCCAATTGGAACGTCATGTGCATGCCCAAGAGTGAGCCTCAGTCCAAGCCTGCCAATGGGGTCTCTTGCCCTACCCTGACCTAGACCTGTTGCACCCTCCTCCCTTAGCATTCCCTTGTAAGGAGGCCCCTCACAAGGATGCTTGTAGGGATAGAGGAGACCCCAAACCAGAACAGGCTGGCAGTAGCAGCCTACCGGGAACCCCAGAGCCTGACACTTCTGATAAAGTCATTGAGGAGGGTGACCGGATCCTCGCTGCCTTGCCACCCCAATCATTGGACGTTGTGGAGGTCCGTGCAGTCAGACCACGTCGCAGCATCTGGCGGAGGCCTTCACCTGGAATGTGCAACCAAAGTCCTTCTGAGATGCCATACCGGACTACCTTCATGACTTTGAAGACGTGTTCTCCAAGACCTCCTTTGACTCCCTCCCAGAGCGCAAGCAGTGGGATCATGCCATAGAGTTAGTTCCTGATGCAGAGCCCTCAAACTGCAAAGTCTACCCACTTGCGCCAAAGGAGCAGGATGAGCTGGATGCCTTCCTCCAGGAGAACCTTGAGTCTAGTAGAATTTGCCCTTCCAAGTCACCTATGGCATCCCCCATCTTCTTCATCAAAAAGAAGGACGGCTCCCTCTGACTGGTGCAGGACTATCATGTGCTGAATGCCCTCACTGTCAAGAATCACTACCCCCTCCCCCTCATCTCCAAGCTCGTCAATAACCTCCGAGATGTGTGGTATTTCACCAAGTTAGATGTCCGCTGGGGCTATAACAACATGCGCATCAAGGAAGGAAATGAGTGGAAGGCCGCATTCCAGACAAATCACAGGCTGTTTGAACCCCACTGGTCATGTTCTTTGGCCTCACCAATAGCCCAGCTACATTCCAGACCATGATGAATGACATCTTCCATGACCTCATTGCAGGAGCAGTGGTGTGCATGTACCTCGATGACATCCTCATCTTTACCAAGACCCGAGAGGAGCACCACCACATTGTACACTTGGTTCTGGAACAACTCCGCCAACACCAGCTCTATCTCAAACCTGACAAGTGCGAGTTTGAGCAAACCCAAGTGGAATACCTTGGACTCATCATCTCGCACAGAACAGCAGAGATGGACCCAGTGAAGGTAGCTGGAGTAGCAGACTGGCCAGCACCTTGGAACAAGAAGGAGGTCCAATCTTTCCTAGGGTTCACCAACTTCTACTGGCGGTTCATCCAGGACTTCTCTCATCATGCCCGCCCTCTCTTTGACCTGACTTCAAAGGACCAGCCTTGGCAGTGGACAGACGTTCAGCAAACAGCCTTCAAGACTCTGAAATGTGCAGTGACCTCCCAACCAGTTCTCATCTCCCTGGATGACAGCCTGCCATTCCATGTAGAGGTGGACAGCTCAGACTTTGCCACTGGAGCTGTCCTCTCCCAACAGTCCAAGGAGGATGGGAAATGGCACCCCATTGCATTCTATTCCAAGAGTCTCAATGCTGTGGAGCGTAACTACGAGATCCATGACAAAGAGATGCTGGCAATCATCCGTTCCTTTGAAGAGTGGCGTCATTTCTTAGAAGGGGCCTGACATCAGTTTGAGGTCTGGATGGATCACAAGAACCTAGAGTACTTCCACACCACAAAAAAGCTCAACCAACAACAGGCCTGCTGGTCCCTCTACCTGGCAAACTTTGACTTCACACTTCATCACAGGCCAGGTCGGAGTATGGGTAAGCCAGACGGATTGTTGTGTCGGGCAGACCATGGGACTAGAGCAGGAGACAACAACAATATTGTCCTGCTTAGGCCAGAGCTGTTTGCAATTTGGGCACTTGAAGGTCTGACGATCCAGGGTGAAGAGGTATCCATTCTGGCAAATATATGGAAAGGCAACCGAGAAGGACTCCATGAGGATGTGGTGGCTAAAGCAGCAGCAACGCTCAAGGCAGGCCAACAGACAGGGACCCGTTCCATTCACAGTCAGGAGTGGCAATTGGACCAAGGGATCCTAACATTCTGGGGATGCATCTACATGCCAAATGACCCAGAATTGAGGCGGTGGATTGTACAGCAGCACCATGATTCCAAGGTAGCAGGGCATTCAGGACGCTGGAAGACTCTGGAACTGGTGTCGTGCAACTACTGGTAGCCCCAGATGTCACACTATATTGGTGCCTACACCAGCACTTGTGACATGTGCCTTAGAACCAAGCCCTCCCATCCAGTGCCAATGGGTGAGCTGCACCCTCTTCCTGTTCCTGAAGAAAGGTGGAGTGTGGTCTCAGTGGACTTCATCTCAGAACTGCCAGATGCGCATGGCTATGATGCCGTCATGGTGGTTGTGGACAGCATAGGAAAGAGAGCGCACTTCATCCCCACCACTACCACCTGCTCCACACTGGGTGCTGCCAATCTGTACCGCAAAAATGTCTGGAAGTTGCATGGCCTCTCCGATGCCTTCATGTCAGATCGAGGTCCCCAGTTCATCGCAGAATTCACCAGGGAACTGTACTGCCTGTTGGAGATCAAGCTTCAGGCCTCCACTGCATATCACCCCCAGTCAGATGGCCAGACAGAGCGGGTCAACCAGGAGCTAGAACAGTACCTCCGGATCTTCTGCAGCAAATGGCAAGACGACTGGGATGAGCTGCTCCCGGATGCAGAGTTCCAGTACAACAACCATGTGCACTCCGCAACACAGACCACACCCTTCCTGCTTGACACAGGATGTAACCCATGCATGGGCTTTGAACCATGCCAGTGCCCCTCTCAGAACAAGTCTGTAAACGAATTTGTGAACAGCATGAAACGGGCTCAAGAGAAGGCAAGGGCAGCTCTAGCCAAGGCCAAAGATGACATGGCCCATTACTATAACCAGCAGCGGACTCCCGCACCAGAATATATGCCCGAAGACAAGGTCTACTTGGATGCCAAAGACATTCAGACCATGCACCCGTCTAAGAAGCTCTCTCACAAGTTCCTGGGCCCTTATGCAGTGGAGCGTGCAGTGGGACGTTTAGCATACCATCTGCGCCTACCCTGGGCAATGCATGGTATTCATCCGGTATTCCATGTTGTCAAACTCTGGCCTGCAGTTGTGGATCCAATCCCAGGTCAGCAAGCAGACCCCCTGCCACTGCCAATAATTGTGGACAATGAAGAGCACTATGAAGTCAAGGCCATCCTAGACAGCTGCATTTTCCACCACAAGCTCCAGTATCAGGTGAAGTGGAAAGGTTTTGGCTATGAGGACTCTTCCTGGGAACCTGCTGAGAGTGTCAGGGCCCCCCTCCGCATGAAGGAATTCTATGACAGGCACCCGGATGCCCCCAAACTCACCAACACTGTTCCTGTCAGCATGGCATGCATCAAGGCGCTGCAAGCTAGAGAGGGGGTGATGTAAGGGGACATCCCTTCCTGAGCCCATTCCCTCTTCTCTCCTTTCTCCTGTTTCCTTTCCTTTTTCCCCTTCCTTTTCTCTTCTTCTCCTCTTTAGATATTCTCTGTACATATTGTGTCCGCATTTCTGATCACCTGACATTGTTCTCAAGGTCATCTGATCTCTTCCTGGTCATCTGACCCTTTTCTGACCACCTGACTTGCCAGAGTCACCTGATGGACATTACCAATCCATTCTCTGGCAATGTCTGAGTTTTTCATCTTAGATTCCCACACTCCTTTTTCAGTGGCTTATGTGTACTATACAGTTGATTCCCATGCTTATGGGGCCCCAGAAGCGTCCACATCCTGGCATAGGGATTCCTCAGACTTATTCTCTTTGGATATCCCTCTGCCAGGTGAGTAGCTAGCCCTGTACACTATAGCCACTTGCTAATACATCTTTGGATATCCCTCTGCCAGTTGTGTGAGTTCCACAGCTCTCTGAGGTTGCTCTTACATCATCGTCTCCCGGTTTCCTAATCAATCTATCTCCTATCTGTTCCGTACCTACCCCCACCAACCTCCAAACCTACCCCTGTTTCCCAAGTCAATACAATCTTCCATTCCCCGCTTCCCCCTCCATCAAAAGCCCCAACCCCCTGAACTTGTGCTCCTCAACCCGGAGCACTCCCGACCTCGCACGCGTTACTACTCGTACCCCAGAGCATCCGGACTTCACCCCGGACCACTCGTAGTCATACTGGAACTTCTGAGAAGCCCCGGACCTGTACTTGGCCTCCCGAGCTCGCCTAGTAAGGACTCGCCAGTGTAGCTGAGCCCCCGTTGTCAGCGGGACCTGACACAGTCCAGTCTCCTTTTGTTTGCTTGCTCAGCTTAACAGTATCATTAAACTTAGCACTTGTTGCCCTCACTAAGCACCATATGGGCACCCTCATTTCATCTTTGTTAAGCACCATACAGGTGCCCTAGTCAAGCCTTTGTTAATGCTAGCACCTACAGCTAGCAACTCTTATATTTCCATTAACTCCACCTTAACTTCTTAATGACCTTCTGGGTCTTACGCTCACAGATCCCTCACCGCTGCGACTTGGTAGCAATACTAACGGTCATACCGTCTCTTCTTACCATCCTCTCCCACTTCCTTACCGACTCCAACCTCACAACTCCTGAACAGGTTTCTGGGACTTTGCTTGACTCCTCTCACATACACGTAACACTACTGTCAGGTCCTGCTGATGACGGGGGCTCAGCTACACTGGCGAGTCCTTACTAGGCAAGCTCGGAAGGCCAAGTACAGGTCTGGGGCTTCTCAGAAGCTCCGGTATGACTGCGAGTGGTCTGGAGTGAAGTCCGGATGCTCCGAGGTATGAGTAGTAATGTGCGTGAGGTCGGCAGTGCTCCAGGTTGAGGAGCACAAGTTCAGGGGGTTGGGGCTTTTGATGGAGGGAAAAGCAGGGAATGGAAGATTGTATTGACTTGGAGAATGGAAGTAGGTTCAGAAGTTGATGGGGGTAGGTACGGAACAGGTAGGAGATAGATTGATCCGGAAACCAGGGGACGATGAGAGATACGGAACTGAGATAGAGATAGAGGGGAAAAGATACAAGACTGGAAATAGAGAGATAGAGGAGAGATACAGAACAGGAATATGAAGTCACGGAATGGAAACACAAGGCACGGAGACGAGAGACGAGAGACAAGATGAGAGAGAGAGGCAGAGGCACAAAACTAGATTGAGACAGAGACAGAGACAGAGACTATGGAAACTATGGAGAACTATGGTGAATATCAAGACTACCCCACTCATATGCTATCCTATGGTTTATGTACTACCCTTCTGCTAAGTCCCCAGCAGGATTCTAGTCCGCGACCATGGCATCTGATTGTCCTCCGGCTAAGTCTCGGGGCAGGTTTCCAGCCCCAGGGTCATGGCAGTTGTCCAGGCATACTGGCATGGGCCGCAGCTGTCTTGCATGGGGCGGGTCGGCGGTCATGGGGCATGGTAGTGGTGCCCATTGATGCCACAGAAGCAGGTGGCCTGGTGACGTGCCAGTGGTTTGCAGGAGAAATGTTGCGGAATGTTATGTGATGGCTGGGATGCTGGGGGTCTGGATGTATCCGGTGACAGGGAAGCCTCAGGGTGACGTGTCAGCCAAGATGCCAGGGTTTGGTGATTCCCAGGGGTTTGTCCGGAGATGGCCGTGGGTGTTGCTGATGCAGTGTTGTGGGGTCATTGGTGGCCCCAGAGGTGTGAGGGAGGTGTGGGGGAGGTGTGTGCCAGGGCTGGGGCAGCATATGAGAATCCAGAGCTGGCAGGGTTGTGACAGCTACTACTTGCTAGCTATCCTATCTAGCTGGTCTTGTTGGTTGTTTCTTGCATGGCAGCTAGGCAGCAAGTCAGCGCATCAGTGGCAAGATGACTGGATGAGCTGCTGCCAGACATGGAGTTCCAGTACAATAACCATGTCCATGCATCAACTCAGTAGTCTCCCTTCTTCCTGGACACTGGCACCACCCTTGTATGGGCTTCAAGCCCCATGCATGTCCCTTGGACTTGGCCATGAATGAGTTCATAGAAAGGATGAAGGTGGTGCAAGATGAGGCAAAGGCTGCTCTGAGCAAGGCAAAGGATGACATGGCCCGCTACTATGATCACAATTGCACCTCAGCCCTGAAGTACCAACTTGGAGACTGCATCTACCTCAACGTGTCTGGATATCACCATGACATGGCCTTCACGGAAGCTGTCACACCACCATTTAGGACTGTTCCTGGTGGAGCAACAGGTAAGCCCTCTGACTTCCCAGCTGCACCTTCCAGTCAGTCTGTGTCAGCTCCACCCAGTGTTCAACATAGTCAAGCTCTCCCCAGTGCTGGAGGACCCCATTCCCCATTCCAGGGCCATTGTTCTAGGCTGCTGCCCCCTTCAGTCCTGGTGAGCAATGATGAGCAATACAAGGTGGAGGAGATACTGGATAACTGCCTGTTCAGGCAGAAATTGCAGTTCAAGGTGAAGTGGAAAGGCTATGGTCTAGAAGATGTATCTTGAGAACCACAGGAGAATGTTCATGCACTGAGGCTAGTCCGGGACTAATTGATCTATCTTAACTAAACCTCCTATATCAATACTATTCTGAATTTATTCAACATGACTGATTGTTCACCAGTAACCTTTCTCTTGCTTAAGAGCCTTCAAATCAAAACAAACAAGTGGCTTATAAAAACTACACAAAAGATATCAATTATCTTTCATTAGTAAGATCATTACTTTATGTGATGCAGACTTAACCCAACATTCAATTTGCTGTCAGACTTGCAGCTGAATTCACAAGAAATCCTGGAATTCCTCACCTAGCTGCATGCAAAAGAATTCTATGTTGTCTTAAGGGAACAGAGGAATTCTCTCTTAAACTATGGGAAATGGAAAATGGAAAATTGAGATGGATTGGGTGGAGCAATGCAAGTTGGGCAGGAAATCCAGACAACAGAAAATCAGTGAGTGGTTGGTGCTTTAATGTGAATGGCAGCACAGTATCTTGGTCACAAATAAAAAACAATTGGTAGTCACAACATCAACCATTGAGGTGGAATACATTGCATCTTCAAATGCTACTTGTGGCTTTGAACATTACTACAAGAACTTGACTTTCCACAAACAACTGCCACCATAATCCACTTGGACAGTTCTAATAATATTGCACTGTCAAACAATCCAGTATCACACTCCAGAGCAAATCATATTGATATACAATATCATTTCATTTGTGATCAAATCATCCAAAAGGAAATTGACTTGAAGTACATTTCCACCAAGGAGATGATAGCCAATGTCTTGACCAAGGCATTACCATGGGAGACTTACCATGGGAGACTTTTGAAAGATTTTGAAGAGCACTCAGCATTATAGTGCAGTCATTGTCAAGTGGGAGTGACAAAGAAAATGATGAAAAACATAAGTAACAAATGACCTAATGAAGTGGTCATATCTGATGACATACATGACAAATACAATAAATGACTCAATGAAGTGGTCATATCCAACATTTGTTTCAATATTCAATTAAGATTGCTCCATGATGAGATATACATTACTCACCATTGTCCCACTGAATAGGAGTATAAAAATTATTGTGAGGTTCAGATAATCATTTTGACATCCAAACCTCAGGTATGTTATAATAACACTTAGGTTTATCTTAACCTAAAATAATAATTGTTTTGACATCCAAACCTCAGAGTGATAATATTTGTCAAGAATAATTCCACTGCATAATAAATAATCATGTTCCATCATATGGCCTCAGCTCCTGTGCAAGACAAGGAGTGTGTTGTAACATATTGGTTGACATAGGAGCAAGAACCACATGGAACTTGGAGAGTACCAGATCAAGGATCCTGCCTGCATTTGCATATCTGGTGGGGGTACAAGTAGCACCCCTGTCAAATCCCATGACATTACAGCTGGGAACAATGGGTAGTTGTTCTATAGTTAACCATGGGACCAGGATTGCATTGCAAGTCTCTGGGAAAGAGAGCAACATTTATCTGGAAGTTGCAAATTTTGATTGTTACAATATAATTATCAGAACACCATTTATGAGGGAGAACAGTGTCCTCCTTGACTTTGGGAACAACCATGTAGTTGTTAATGGGACAGCTAATCCAGCTCAACTTTTGAAGCTGAAAGATGCTGAAGGTTGACTTCAGAGGTTCAGAACTGCTGAAAAGCATGCTGGCCCAGCAGAAGTGACTACATGGCCACACTAAGTGTGCATTCATGTAGGATGTTGAGGATGATGTGCAGGCACAAGAGTGCCTGCCAGAAGAGTCATTGGCATTATTGATGATAGAGAAAGAGCATAGAAATACTCTTGAAAAGGGGTAAATCTCCCTATCTCAGAAAGCTTACCTCACAAGAGTTCTCGAATGTTTTTGGCATGGCCAAACTGCAACCAACACACGCCGCTGCCATCAAACAACATGTCCCCCAAAAATGAAACCGAACAGGCCTTCATGCGTGACAAGCCATACCAGCAACTATTGGGGGCCCTGATGTGGGCACAAGCCGCTACATGGCCAGACCTATCATTTGCTATGACCCTACTTGCTAGATTCCAATCTAATCCTGGCCCAGCACACTGGAAAGCTCTTCTGCACGTGCTGGCATACATAAAGGGAACCTTGGACTACAGTATCATATACTCAAAGGATCTGGGAGGGACAACCAAGCCCACAGGGTACGTAGACGCAGACTATGGAGGTGACCTGGACACGCGACGATCTACATCAGGGTACATCTTCAGTATGGCCGGCAGACCAGTATCCTGGAGCTTGAAACGCCAGCAGACAGTCGCCCTCTCCATCACCAAGGCAGAATACATGGCTATGACGCGCGGGTCTCAGCAGGCCTTATGGATGCACAACTTTCTCGCCGAGATCGGTCTCAAACAACCACTCCCTGCCAAGCCCTTCGTCGACAACAATTCATCTATTGCTCTAGCTAAATCCACTAAGGGCCACGCACGTGCAAAACACATCGATATAAGGCATCACTACATCCGCAAACAGATACAAGAAGGCGATATTGAAGTTAACCACATTCCCTCTTCCGAAAACTTAGCCTCTGTACCAAGGCTCTCCCGCGAGCATCCCATGATTACCTTGTCGGGCTTATAGGATTGAAAACCCGCGATGGTCGCATGAGTCAGGGGGAGTGTTGAGGATTATGGACTCCTGCATCCGTACGACATATTTTGGATACGAAGTGACATTTCCTTTTATAGATACTTCTCGATTATTTCCTTGCGCTGCCCTGGAGGTCAGTGCGATCGGTATTTGCTAGTCTTTTGAAAACCTTAAAATATTTTACTACTTATTTTTACAATACACAGGAAGCCACCCTCAGTCGTACTACGCATATATTTGTGTGACTGAGGGTGAGCACACTACTTATCACAGCGTAACAACTCGTACTCATTACACCTGTAGATTAAGACATCTGTATTTGTCTGCAGGTAATACAGTTGTACTACGCATATATTTGTGTGACTGAGGACTAAGACATCTGTATTTGTCTGCTGTAATTGTCTGCAGTCTTAATATTGAAGAAGTATGGTGAGAGCTAAGGTTTGTTTCTTTGTTGAAGAGCATTTGTCATATGGTAGATATCCGACAGCTGGAATATCATTATCATAGTCAAGCTTCGTACGCGAAATTTTGAGCTCGACTCGTAACCCACCCTTGACCTATATACGCTGTTTCAAACATTATCAATCAAAATGTCGGGTTTAGCCGAATCCTTCGGCGTCTCGCAGTAATCCGGCAATGGCGTTGCATTTTCTGAAAGACAGTTTATTCTCGTATTCCATGCAAGTGTTGTCCATCCGTTCCAGAGTAGTATACAAGTCCTCTTCTACCTCGACTCCTCTTAGACTTTATCAAGTCCTAAGGTGTTTCTTTCCGGGCCGGGACAAATGAGTCGCTGGTTCATCATATTAAGCGTAGTATAATTCGTTGCCTTACGTGTCGAGTAGATGGCTCTGGTACTAATGGAAGCACCTAAATCATGACCGAAATGACGACAAACGAGTTCCTTAACCTTAACTGAAGACTTATGGGCCTTCTGAATGTCGTAACTTTGCACAAATTCGTCGTTATTCTGCGGACAAAGACACTCGCTCATGCCCGTGTTAGGTCAAATACCCGGGAAGAAGAGGATGTCAAAAATGTTCGCAACACCGTAAATTTCTTGCAAAAGTATGGAGAGTCTATGACGAATAGTGGTACATAATGTTATGCAATAAGTTTTGTGTAAGGCATCGTACAACCGGTAGGTAACTTTGATTCACGATATTTTGAGAAAAACAATGGTCTAAGCGGATAAAATGGCGGGAAGGCGATAAGTAGTTCATAATATAGCTTTTAGTAGTTTTCGCACGAAGAAGCATAAATAGGTTGGTGTTGAAAGTAAATTTCCAAAGTGTCTGTAGAGCGGGAGAACGCGGCAAAGGAGTACGGTGAGGGATTGTAGTTGACGAGGAGTCTAGATATGCAGGAGCTACTCAACATGGAGTTGCCAAACATCAGCCGCATACGGTGTTCCCGAAAGGCCTAAGAAATGGTGCCGTCCCCCTAATAAATCAATCCGTTTGATGCCCCACTGCAATTGGGCTCTTGTATCCGGTGCCCGCCCGCAGCGCGAATAGTAAGCGGCGTTCACCTCGGGGACTAGCTCGCTGGAAAGATTTCGGTACTCCTTCGGGGTCGTTGGGAGTAACAATGAGTGATAGATAGCGTGGAAGACGTCAGAGATGGTGACATAACCAACATCGCCCGCGAGGACACTGATTGGCGAGAGAAGGGTAGGGTACGTGATGTAGAGCGCTGGAAGAGGTGGCTCCGTCGCAGCTTCGTGAATTTCGGGGAGCGTGATCTGCATGTTAAGAAGGAACGTCGGAGGGCGAGTGATATCGTGATCAAGGGCAGGGAGACTGCCCTTCAGCGGGTTGAAGGCAAGGAAGAAGTGAATATTCATTTCGTCGAGCAGTGGCTTGGGCACAGGGTTCGTCATGGCCTCCAATGGGGATCGTGGGTTGAATATGTGCCCTGAATACATAGGTGGAGTCGGTGGGTCCGAAAATGAGGGTAAGGAGGATGTCGAGAACGTCGGAGATGGAGTGGAAGAAATTGGTGAGTATGCTGCATTAACCTGGGCGAATGATACGCGTTTCGCCATCGAGTCAAGCTGTGGTGGTAGGGTTAGAAGTTAGCTCAAAGACGGAAATAATTCATGAACACTTACAGTGATTCCCAAAGGGGATAGTGATGCGTCTAATCTCCCGTTTCCCGTGGCATCCTCCCACACAGAGTAATCCAATGATAGTCCGAATCCTTTGTCTTGATGGACCCACCGCAATATGCTTACTGTGGCCACGGATGTCGATTGGAAAAGGCAGGTCTTACAAAGAACAGCATGGAGATCAGTCCGGACGGCGGGACGAGGACAGTAACAGCTGTCTCGTGATGGGTGGTATTGGGCAAAGGGTAGAAGACGCGTACCCAAAAAGTATCATTGCGCGATGGCAGCATATTGACTCCGAGTATCACCTGGCACTTGATATGAGAATGCACAATGATAGATGTAAAGAAAAGATAAAAGAAAGAGCTTACTTGAACGCGTCCGAATACTTGTGCGGAGCATTTCAAATTTAATGATTCGCTCCCGAAAATCAGAAAACAGCCCGTAATAGTATCTCGTATGGCCACATATTGATGAAGTAATTACTGAGACAAATACCCTTAGTCTGGACTGAAAGGAAACGGAAGGTGTGAGCCAAGGGAACGAACACTCGCAGAAGTTTACGGAATGCCTCCAGCCAAAGGAGCACATGTTCTGAATAAGTACTCCACGTGATCCGACGCGTGAAAGCGTTACGACATGTGCTCCGCAATCCATGTTGTAGAGCAAAGGTGGTGTCCTAGAGTTACCAGGTCCCACGCTCTATTGCTGCAGTCGCTATGGAATGGCCTCCAGGAATCAGAAACGCGGTCGATGATTCTCAAGCTTGAATGCAAACCTGAATGTCGGTCAGCCTATCGCTGTCATAGTTTCCGCTATAATGGTGTTCAATAAGGCTCCGTAATAAGGCCTTGAATTAGAAGTATCTATCAGCTGAACCGCGGAGAACTCCATTTTTCTGTAAGGCTTCCAAATCAAACCATATATGCAGAAAGAAGCATGAATCAAGGGGTGTCGGATCGGGTGGACATTGGATCTTGTTCTGCATTAGGTAACGGAACTTTCCGGTTGACATCGGCTGATGGCGGCACAACGTCGGTACTCACTTGAATTTAAGGTCCGACTCAAATACCACGAGTCTTAATAAATACAGTACTTCATTGATGACTTTGGAGAGAAGAGGTGGTAAGGGCAGTGTGGAGTGTATAATAAATGCAGGATTAGCACGTTGCATCTGCATGGCCTTGCATATTAGCTCAAACACCATTGCCTTGCCATTGTCTTGCCAAACTTGCCAGAATGTCAAAACATGTCACAACACTTCTTCAAGTGGTCCAGTATGGGTTGGTGACTGCAGAGTACCTCTGAAGGGATGGTAATGGCTCCAGGGACTGTTTTTATTGAAGATTGTGTGGTGGTGGATCTGGTATTTGAGAAGAGCAAGTGCCAGTTATATTTCCCAGTCATGGGTTAGTTGCCTTAAGGCCCAGAGTTGGTAAGGGTCTGTCAAGGTCTGTCAAGCCTGATAGCCAGTAATCCAGTAATGCAAAATCTGATGGCTATTTGATCTAATGATGCACTGGAGTGGGGGGCATGTTGAAACTGTGAGGGCAGTGGGAAGCATAGAATGGCTTTAGAGTTAGTAGGAGAAGGAAATGAATGAGTCCTGGCATTACTCCCCCTCCATGTGGCAAGCCCTTTGAGGCACATGCTTGGCTTGTTGTAGATTAGAGGTGAGCATGGAAGTTTGGACTTTGTCTTAAGATTTTTAAAATTTGGACATGTCATTCAAAGTTCTGTTCATAGGTATGGCTCCTTCCTCTCTCTCAACATAAAGGTCAGTGCTCACTCTAGAAGGTAACAACTTGGCTGCATAGCTGGCTTACAATGTGTCACATGAAAAAGAAGATTGCCAATAGTATCACAAGGCAGTGGATTGCTTCTTCAATGAACATAAATGTCTTGTCCTTTTGGGATTAGAGTGCTAAGATTAGCATAATTGTAGAGCAACAATTGCAAGGTACAGGGGTGGCTGCTCCTGGACATTTGACAGGCCTGGCAACCCTGATAGTTCTGCCTCCTCCATAGTCCTCAGCCAGTCCTGTAGTCCCAGCCATCTTCTCTCTTCCAAAGGGCTTTCCATTGTATGAGTGGTGTGTGGCCAATGGCCTGGTGAGTGTCCTTACTTTTTTCCCCATCTACTTTTTTCTGATCATCTGTAGTATAATTCTTATTAATTTCAGGAGGTTGTTTGTGTCCTCCTCCAGCTTGTGAGTTGACATGCCCTGTAAATATGTCATTGCTGCCAGGAAAAGCACAGACAGTGCTTTTTTTTAGGCCTGGTGGCAGATGGGCTAGCATGCTGAGGAGATTTCCTCTGTGTAAGTGATACAGGCATTGCAAACAGAGGATGAAGGTGGAGGTAGCAATTTCCCAGAAAGTAGTAAGAGGTTTGGTTTCCTGGCCAATTGTTAAGAGCAGTTCTGGCTTTGAGTCTGAGGAAGAGGTCAGAGGGATAGAGAAGGAAGTCAACAAGCTGGAGAGTTGGAGGAGAGAAGATTGGGTGTGATTCAAGAGGAGTAAAGGTAAGGGACTTCCTTGTTTCTCTTGGAGTCTTCTTCTGAGCCCTTGGGTAGTTCTGGCAGTAAGAGTATTGTTGCAGCATTGTGGAGCCCTCTCCATATCCTCTCCCAAACTTCTTTGGGAGTGTCTCAAAGAACAGAATTCTTGGGGGAGGGGGGTCTGGAGACCTGCATTGCCTTTGCAAGAACCCAGCCTCAAGTGCTGCCATGAGTCTAGTGCTCTGCTGTCTGTGAGATTGCCTGGGGGAGAGAGACACCTCCAGCAGCAGTTGACAGAAGTCTGCAAGGAACTGATGTGTCTCTAAGGCTGGAAGGTGGTCCAATTAAGTCAGAACCCTTGTCTCCTGGTCTAAAATCAGCTGCTGATCTGGAAGGTGAAGGGTCATGATTCCAAACCAGAAGTTCTTTGGTGGAGAGTCAAGGAGTTAGAGGGGCAGAAGGCAGGGCAGGGTTTGATTATGGAAGATGGAAAATTATGAAAAAGGAGGTTTTCAGGAAAACTGTCTAGGAGCATCAGTTGGAGAGTGGTTATGCAGGAGCTAGCACTGGCTGACCTGCTGCCTAGTACCTTGTTTCCAGGAGTTTCTGGATGAGCAGTATTTCTTTTTGTTTTGCTGAACATCATTCTCCCCTGTAAAGTGGCTGAAGTGTGTATGAATTGTGGGAGAGGGTTGCAAAGGAATGACATAAAATACCACCAGAAGTATGCCAAAGACTGATAGAAAGCATGTATAGAAGGATTCAAGCAGTTATTAAGGCAAATGGAGGACATACAAAGTACTAGATACCAAAATTAGAGATGCTCAAAAAACTGTTCCAATGAGTAAATATTTTAAACTGGCCTTTACTCCATCAGTTGTGATTGAAATTACATAAGCCTACATGTGATCTGTAGCTACAATGTCATAGTATTTTACATGATGTAACCAATCTTCCATACCAATGTCATTCTTTCAAAAAGTATGAAACATTAGGACAGTTTTTTGAGCCACTATATTCATTAATACAATGCAACCTTTGCATTCACTTCTTTAGGAGTTAAAATTGATCATGCCAGCACCAATGCCCCTGGACTATACAGCTTTAAGATCAATGTAGAACTACATCATCTGTCAGGTGCCTTACTTTCCACTGAAAGCAATCTACCATTATATGCACAACTCTATTTCTATAATCCCAACAAGCAATTGGCTCTTTCTTTGTCAACAGAATAATCCTTGATTAGATGGTCAAATAATGATATGCTTGGTAGAGTTAATTCTATCATTGGCTACTATAAGCAAGCTAGGCAAATCATGGCTAAAATTCCTGAAGGCCAACCACAAAGGCTTTCTGTCACACTCCAAGCAGATTTTTGAGATCATTGGTGCTATAACAACTCTAATGATCAAGAAGGAGTTGCTGTTATCATTCCTGGAGATGGCACAGAAGAAAAATCAGATCATGATGGTATAGTCTTGCACTTGTATGAAGGGTCAGTAAAAGCAGATCAGCCATTTACACCCATTTTACACTCCATTACACTACACCATTATTTTTCCAACTAGCAAGCCTGAATTCCACATTAATATTCAGTCTCATTTTGGACTATAAGAGTGAACTACAAATGTCAGCCCAAACTGCATACTATGCATATTGGCTTTAGCAGCAGACTTTGGAAGCCAAGTCTCCACTGCTGTGGAGTGGAAGACTATTCCAGCAATATGTTGTACATGCATGGGCCTAAATTGAACAGACACAGCTCAACCCTGAGTTAGATCTGATCAAAGAAAGATCAGAGCTGAGGTCTATCAAGGAGTAGTTGATGCTGCAGCTGGAGATGAAAACTTACCTTAGCTTGTGTTGTGCTTCCTGCCTCTCATACAGGGAGTGAACATCACATGCAGCAGTAATTCCAGGACTCCATGGCTATTTTCAGGTATTTCTAAAAACCTGATCTTTTTTTGACTATGACTGCTTAATTTTCTTGCATATTCATGACAAGATTAAGGATGCAGCTCATGTGGATGCCATTGTCTGTGCTCAAATTCCTGATTCAGTGACTCAGCCTCAATTGTATCAGGTATTGACTTGATCTTGATATATCTTTATTCAATAACTGAGTTGTTGTTATTAGGTTGTTATTATTAATATGTTCCATGGTCCATGTGGAGCAGCTTATCCTAATGCAAAGTGCATGGTCAATAGCAAATGTTCCAAAAGATATCCCAAAGAATATCTAGAGGCTACCCAATATGGTGACAATGGCTATCCTCAATATACTAGGCCAGACAATGGTTGCTTCTTTGATAAGCATGGCCATCATTATAATAACTGTGATGTTGTCCCATACAATCCCTATCTCTTAGCCAAATATCAATGTCACATCAATGTTGAGGTCTGTGCTTCAGTGGAAGCCATTAAGTACATTCACAAGTACATCTACAAAGACCATAACAGGACCACCTTGGAAATCTCTAGGGAGCAGTAAGATGAGATCAAGAAACATTTGGATTCCAGATACACTTCTGCATTAGAGGCCTGCTGGCACATCTATGAATTCAATGTGCATGCTGAATTCTTTCCTATCCATCAATTACCTGCACATTTGGTAGGCCAGCATGAAGTTTACTTTTAAGATAATGAACCTTTGGAGGTTGGTGGCTGCCAGAGCCAATGTGGACAAGACTGCACTCACTGCTTGGTTTGAAGCCAACACTAAGTTTCCCAATAATAACATCACTTATCAGAACTTTCCAACCAGGTTTGTTTATTTATAATCCATGGAAAATGGCTTGGAAGGAGAGACAAAGAGGAACAGCTATTGGCAGGATCTTTCTTGGACCCAGATGGGCTAATAATCAGTGAGCTTCTAACATTACTATCCCATCACCACTGAGCCTTCCTCAGTTCTTGGCTATGATACACTCTTGCCCTCCATACCCACCAACATTGGCATTGGCACAAGTTGTTTTACAAGATCATAATTTGTGATCACATCAAAATAAGTGTATTCACTCTGTGCACAAACCATCCCAGGCTGGTTATGAGAATAGAGGCAGGACAGGGTGTCCAACAGTACATTTTCTGTTCCTGGTACAAATACTACCTCAAAGTCAAATTCTGATATTGCCATTGTGCCTGCCTCCCTGATAGATTCTTTTGTTGTAACAGATGAATTGACCCTGTATAGTCCATATACCATCAGAATTGTACTTCTTGCAATAAGGTGTGGTGGTGGTGCAGCATTGTCTGTCCCTGCTAACATTTCAATTTCATGTACTGAATAGTTTTCCAAACTGAATTGAATTTTAAAGAGAAGAAAGCAGCCACTTTTACTATCTTCTAGTTCTCCTCCTAAATCATAGTACCTGCAATTTAAAGAGCACTCCTATGCCATATAGTTTTTTATGGTAGTCCTAGCAGATTGACACCAGGCATGTGACATTCTCAAATGCTCACTGGTGGGTAAAATCCCAACAAAAAGGTAATGTATTGCCTGTCAATCTCTGAAGTATTCCCAATTAGAATCCTAATTTGATCAATATCATCTGTCAAGTATCCTGGCACACCAAGAAACCCCCATACAGTTAGTAAGCATCTTCAAACTTATCAACATGTTGACATTATTGATGTTATTGGGGTCCAATTGGATCCCCTCATTATCTATTATGTGGCCCAGAATTCTCATTTCTCTGCAAAGAAAATGGAGTTTTCTCTTGCTTAGGTATAGCTTCTCCCTTTTTAATATATCAAGGTACTGATTCTATGTGTTCTACATGTTTCTTCAATGTGTTGGAATATATTATTACATCATCAAGGTACACATCCATAAAACATCCCACCATATTCCCATCAGGTGCAGTCATGGTGATATGGGCAACATGCTCAGGTGTTATCCAGATTTGTTTATATGTGTTCTGCCCATCTATGATAGATCAGTACTTTGCTTTTGTGGCTCTTCTTAGTATGCCCTTCATGCACTGCAGGGATTGGGAGATTTTTCAGGAAGAAAAACCCATTCGAAAGATGTCAAATAATTTCTAATTAGTTTTTCTCATGTATTACATAAAATTTATCTTGAGAAACAAAAAAGAAAAAGTTAAACAATTTCAATGCTTTTCCTTGAGGAAAACAATTTCTTTTTCTTTTGATTTTTCCTAAGATACAGATAGAAAAAATGAATAATGTTTCCAGTCTTTTTCTAGAGAAAAACATAATGTTTATCTTAATGTGTTCCTTTGTAAACACTTGTCATATTTCTTTCAAGTAGTTCTCAGAGGAAAAATCAAAAGAAAAATAAATGGTTTTCCTCAAGGAAAAGCATTGAAATTGTTTAACTTTTTCTTTTTTGTTTCTCAAAATAAATTTTATGTAATACATGAGAAAAACTAATTAGAAATTATTTGACATCTTTCTAATGGGTTTTTCTTCCTGAAAAATCTCCCAATCCCTGCAGTGATGTTAGAGATGATGATATTTTGTGTGTATTGGCATTTTGTGCCCTTCGATCACTGACAATTTGGAGATGTGGCAGATCACTGGCCTTTCCTGGCTTCTTTAGGAAATATCATTGGTACTGTGTTCCTAGCCACTGTTACTTCCCATTGTCCAGACTTGGTATATGCTAACCTCTTCTCATCTCATTGGGGTTTAAGTGCTTCTGGGCAGTGGGAAGAGTGCCATGGATATATCCTATTCTTGTGAATCAGCAGTATTTCATGATTGATCACCTTTAGTGAAGGGGCTCTGTACTCTATTTCTCATTCCTTGGTGAGTTGCTTGCATTCCTTGCTGTTCTTCATTCTGATCTGATCTAACCAAGGTTTAGGTCCCACTTTTGTGCTTTTCAATGTTCCCTGCTTTACAGAATAGGTGAGAATATGATTTTAATTTCTTCCAACACTGGAAAGGGACTTACTTTTCCTTCTCTTATCATTATGGGGCAATCTATTTCTTCCCTTTGCAAATTGATCTCACTTATGGTGTACTTGGGTGTTGTCTCCTTCTTTATTTGTTCCTGAAGATCCATCTCCAAATACAAGGTCCACAGACTTGGCCATCTGAATCAACTTGGCCTTAGAAACCACCTTTTTCCATGTTGAAGTTTCTGGGTTTAAGTCCATACAATATAATTCTTGTTGAATTGAGGTACAAAATCCATTGAATAACTTTACCACTTTTTCCTTACTATTTATAGATCTTACAATGGTGAACAACTCCTACAGTTTGACAGCATAATCTTGAACTGTCAGCTCACCCTGGCATAAGTTTTGTAAGTTGTGCTTATTCCAGTAGTCAATAGGGAAATAATCATTAAACAGTCCTTCAAAACAGTGTTCCAATGTTCATTCCTTGGGGGGCCCGCAATGCTTCCCATGAATAGTATGTCTAGGCCCAACCAGTAAGGCTCTCAGATACTACCAAGACCTGTCTTTCTTTCTGGACTAACTCAAACTTGACATAGGATGTACAATGGGTCATCAACTGTAGAAATGTCTGCAGGTCCAGTGTTCTGGACTTTCTTTCCATTTTTCTTGGAGGATTGCTTTCCTACTGATTTTTTCCCTTCTTAGATTTCTTTATACCTTTCTGGTTGTATCCATCAAAAGAGTGTGAGCTCAACAACTCATTACTCCCACTCTTCATGGATAAGTAAGTACTGTCTTCATTTTCTGACTCACTGCTGTCTGAGGTCCCTGGCAAGAAGGTGGCCCTGATGATGAGTCAGAGGGACCCAAGTTATCCCTGTCTCAGATGTGGTTGAAAGCATGCCCCAGGGCACTATTCTTCATGACCTGATGTACTGGTTTCACTTTCTTTGATGTGTCATTTTTGGTCTTAATTTTGCTGGGGCCATGTGCCCAGTCGGTTACTTTGTTAATCATCTCTTGCAGTTCTTCTGATATCAGTTCCGATCCAATTTGCTTTGAGCATTTCCTTCTTTTAGTTTCCTTTCTTAGCTCCTTTTGAATCCTATGGATCTCCATCCAGTTTATGCTCCAGCCATAGTTTTTTGCGGAGTTCTTCTCTGGAAGGTTGTGAGTCTTCTCTCTCCATATCCAGCTCACTTTCCTCAGTGGATCAGCCTGACATGTATGATCTGAGAAGGGTCTGAACCACGACCGCGCAGCACTCATTTGTGGCATGGATCTCATGCTCAGGTGGAATAACTCTCTTTTGATACTTCGGTAATAAATTTGCTCTAATCATTAATCCTGAAATCATACCTTCTCGACGTGACGTGAGAAAATGAACTCAATTGATGAAAACACATCCTTATGATCCGTTTTTCCATCCGGATAACATCTCCAACGCTGACAAGGCGATCGAGGATTTGAAGGTCGAACCTAGATACGGCAGGCTCCGTCTCCGCACACGGTTAAGACTGCTCCGCTAACTCGCCCGGCTACGAAAGACGAACGCTGATATCAAAGGAGTATTTCGTGTGTACAAGATGTTAGTTACAGATTGACGGAAATGGCGAAAACACCTTGACTTTGTTGAGTGGTGGATTCAGGTCATACGCAAAGGTTCATACAAGTTCACAATTGAATGAAAACTGTATGGACTCCGTTGCCAACACCAACAGGCACTGAGAAAATGATTTCCGAGAAAATTTCACAAATTTTCAGCAATTGAAGACCGTAGACGCCGCATGGAAGCAGCAGGAATCAGGCGCATCACAGACGAGACTGACGAAGAACGGCACCATTAATGCCCCAAACTTATTCCCCCTAAAAAATATAATACTCAAGCCTGGACAATACAGCAGCAAATTGCAAAGCCCGCCACCACCATGACAACTGGAATCTGAGGCGACGACTGAAAGATCTAGAAACGCACATTAGACTCCAGCTCTGAAAGTACTTAGAAAATCTTCACAGTTGACTTTGAGGGAATAAGGGCAATTTGGGACGTAGTCTTCTGTAGTTTGCCATCATCCTTCGTGAGAAAAGAAAGGGGAGCGAAGACCGACGACCCCATTCGCTGTGGTGGAGACCTGTATCGCAGTAGGGGATAAGACACTACGTGGCAGAGCGATTGCCGTTAACTAGAAAGTGGGTTAGTAGAAAGTCCAGAGCGAAAAAAAAATCGGATTCTAATTGTATAAATCAATCGCCGCATCGTCGCCTTGCAACGTTTTAGTACGCCATGTTTTGAATGTATCAATTGTATTTATATTGCTGTGGTTTTCAGTACACATACCTACACCTCTCCATGATGAACATAAAAATGATAGTAATCGAAAAGCGACTGACATTAGAAATCAAAACCTTTATTGAGGTCTTCGTGCAATAGCTCTTTCATGCCTGACGGGAGTAGGGGCTCCTTTCCGTCCGATGTGGCGATGTATCCTTTGAATCAGAGGGACCAAGTAATCAAGGTCAATCATTCGACATAGAAGGGGAACATACTGAATGGCATCTCTACGGACTCTTTGGCGTTGAAGCGTATGGAGGGAAAATCCTGAGTGATAGATTGTATCAGCAGTCTCAGAAAGTTTCCGAGACAAAGTCGTACAACATATGATATCTTGTCAAGAGAAATCTTGTCTTGGACAACTACTTTTGTAACACCAAGTGCTGTATCGGTCGTCATTTGTACAGGACCCAAGTGACGTGTAGGAAACCCCATGATGCGAAGTTCTCCCGTCCGATCTCGTGGCGGGTCATCGCCTGATAAGAGGATACGTTCGGACTGACACTGAAAATGAGCTCTAGCTTGACAGAATACCTAGGATTCCCTACGTCCGATTCAGCGATGACATCAGAAGTAGGACAAAACTCAACAAACCCCGAACAAGAAGATGTCGAATCGTCCATCGCCATCCTCTGGAATAAGACCTGTTTCTGCCTTGGGATCAAGAAGACAAACCCTGTCGCGAGAGATGCCTCTTGATTTCATAAGATTGAGAACGCCATCCTCGTGACATAATGCCTCGGCAAAGTCATTCGTTGACGATTGGAACCCAGCCGAGAGCGAAGTCAATGATGACTTAGAGAGATGGGTAAAATGCACATATGAGCCTGGTCCTGCAAGCGTGCGCATGTGCTGGAAGGACACGGAAAATGTAAAGAATGGCATATTGATGATTGATTAATGACTGACCGAGTACTCGAGCTCAACCCAAGGAGGAATAGATCTCACTGTGTCCTCGTCCTCTTCCATGTGTTCTAGCCCAACAGTATTGGCGTCACAAGCGATATTATAATGAAGGATACACTACCGATAACATATGAGAATCCCATCCTGTTCAAGGCAATATTATCAAAACTTTTCGTTGGGGGCTCAAGCGAACAAGTGTCGGCATCGTCCGAATATCACGTGTCACGGTTCACAAATGACAAATCGTCACCCCTTACCAAAGATCTCTCACGAGTTTCCTGCTTTGTCAACTCACGACTCTGTCATGTGTTGTGCCATGATCATGGTCCTCAATAATTCCCCTCCGGTTTTTCTTACCTCCGTGTTTCTCTCACATCTATATATTACGAATAGCCCCTCAAACCAGGTTTTCAGTCAGAAATGTCTCGAACTTTGTATGCAACGTGTATACGGATTATTACACTACGGATTTATGACAGCCTCAACATAAATTATGACGTTTAGTTATGTCGATGGGACAATCCGCTGTAGAAGTGATGCTGAAGACAATAAGCCGCGGCCGGCCAGCTTTGATGAGAGATTAAAAGGAGAAGACCCTAGGTGGGAAGCAAAGTCCTGACAATGTTTGTCTTCTCTGTGTTTTCATTCGCATGGGTTTCTCTGGTATTTGCAGCCCCAGAAGTTACGCTTGGGGGGACTACATTGGTTGGTCGTGATATATCTGGATTGAAGCAGGATTTCTTCGGAGGTGTGTGTCTTAGGTTGTGCGGGAGAAATCATTGACCATCTGTACAGGCATTCCCTTTGCCGAGCCCCCTGTTGGGAACCTGCGCCTCCGACTGCCCGTGCTTAAGCTCCACCCTACTCACAACAGATCGAATTTCGACGCAAGCAATTTTGGTCCATCGTGTTTCCAGGCTGTATGTCCTGTCCTTCATTATTCTGTTATGATTTTCTGAGCATCGTTCACCTGCAGCCAGAAGGGCTCTTCGAGCAGACTCAGATGTCGGAGGACTGCCTTACCATCAACGTCTTCCGCCCCTCGGGTACAAAAGCGGACGCAAATCTTCCGGTAGTGAGTTTTTCTCCGTTCTTCTCCCCTTTTCAAGTAAATGATTTCATCCCTGCTCAAGTTGTTCTGGACGTAAGTACATGTCAACGACAGTCTAACTAGTGCGCAACCTTACCGGGCTCAGATACGGCGGAGGATTTTTTGCAGGCCAGTCGAGTATGTACAACGGGAGTTTAATTGTTGCTCACAGTGTCAATCGTGTGGGTAAAACAATTCTCCCGTAAAGACTGCATCGTTGATCGAGGATCACAAGGGAACACCATTAATCTATGTAAATTTCAATTACAGACTTGGTCCCTTGGGATTCCCGCAGGGTCAGGAAGGTGAGTCTGCATCCCCCCCGGCATGTCCACTGAGCATGAAAAAACATACGGCGTAGCTGATGACAAAAATGCGCTTAATCTGGCTATAAGAGATCAAATTGCTGCACTGCAGTGGGTTCACGCGAATATTCAAGCTTTTGGGGGCGATAAAAATAAAGTGCTCTTATCTACTCTCTAGGTTTGAAAATCGGAGTGAGTACAACTGATTTTTTGCTCTTGTAGGTGACAGCGTTTGGGGAAAGTGCTGGTGCAATCATGACATCGATCTTGTACTTTAACTCTCCGTTGTCCGAACTTGTGCGGGGTGTTGTATGGCTTGTCCATCTCTTCTCATCGATCCCCACTGAACTCCGTTTCCACTTCAAAGATCCTTGAATCCGGTTCCCCCGCGTCCTCGCCCACGTTCAATGCCGAACGGCGCGAGATAGACTGGCAACGCTTCGTGCGCGGTGTCGCATCTTGTGCCCATGTCGCCACCTCTGGGAATACCTTTGCCTGTCTCCAAGCTGCAAATTCAAGCGATATCCTCCAGGGACTACTCGATTCCATTGCAATGTCTACGGAACTTTTTCCATTCGACCCAACAATTGATGGTCCAGATGGGCTGTTACCTGACATACCATCCAGGCTATTCTCAGAAGGTCGATTCGCTCGCGTTCCTCTCATTACAGGAACAAATCTTGACGAGGGTGAGTAGATATGGATTACTTAATACACCGTATGCTTACCGGTTTCTGATCTACTTTCAGGAACCTTATTCACGCCACTTACGATTAAATCTGAACAGCAAATACGCGATTTCATTACTGCAAACTTTTCTCCGCCTATTGTATCAGCCCAGGAGTTAAGTAAAACGGCAGACAAGCTTATAGAATTATACCCTGATATTCCTGCACTTGGGTCGCCTTTCAATACCGGCAACCAGACATTCGGGCTCAGCAGTGTATTCAAGCAGGCTGCTGCAATCGGTAAGGCTCACAACACATATTTATCTTAATAAGCTTGCGACCACCATGACAGATGGAGATCTGAGCTTCCAGTCCCAGCGCAGGAACTTCAATCAAGTTGCGGCGAAGGCAGGCTTGAAGACTTATGGATATCTTTTTACCGAACCACAACTTGGCTCTGGACAGCTTGGAGGTGCATTGACTAATAAGCCAAAGTTTCTCATCTGATTTAACAATACGGGCCTAGTTTTCCATGGTTCCGAGATTCCTTTTGTATACGGAGATTTGACTACACCGACCGCGACCTCTCTGACACTCAGTAGTATCATGATGGATTATTGGATCTCGTTCGCAACCAGCCTCGACCCCAACGATGGTCTTGGTGTTCCTCGTGCGTATCTTTTCTACTTCGTATTCTGCCATTGTAATCTGCTCTACTTAGGTCCACATTGGGACCAATATACCATCAACCATCAGGCACTTATGCAACTTAATGGGGGGAACTTGACTATGGTACCAGATGACTTTAGGAAAGAGCAGATTGCATTCATCAACGACAGGGCAGTAGTGTTCCATTATCGGCGCCAGGTTAATTAAGAGTCCGTTTATCTACTGCACCTTCCACCGTTTGATTATACTGTGTAATTTTGACTCTGAGAGCCTCTCAGCGAGGTTGTATTGGAGAGTGGAATCGTTAACAGCATGTTCAAAGTCTACTTATGAGGATACTGAGCCGACCCGCAGGTATTGGAAAGGATCTGACAAGAGTTAGGTAGGGGGTTTGGGCTCACCGGGATACCGGCCACCCTCGAGAATTACTATACACATCCCGCAAGGACGGGTGAGCAACGCGTAAGGGGGAGAGAAGGGAAAGACATGCGTAAGCGGAGGAACGGTAAGATTTTTGCGGGAGAGACGAGCCGTGGTCCATATCGATGTCTACCATGAAGAAGTTGACTTCGACGGTAGTGTAAATTTGTGCTCTATGGGTTAGACTCCCATCAGCATTGTTCGACAGGGCCTCGCTCAACCCTCCTCCATTGGTCCACTTTTTTCAATTAGGAAAATATCTTTCGCATCATTGTACGAGCTTGGGTGCCGAAGTTTTGAGAAAGATTTGGGTACGCAATAACGTCTGGGGGGCCACGATCGCCGACAGTGAAAACGGTATCGCCAAGGGCACTCATGGGCTATGGCAGACACGTCAATATTGTCCATGGAGGCATGTTCATCTGCTATTGGACATTCCGCCCCGACAGTCGTGAGGTCGATGATACGTGTTTGAATACGCAAGGGACTGAGCGACGCGGAGTCGCGGATGCATGACAATTGAAGAAGAGCCGGAGCCTGTCAACATGAACTGAATGAGACAAAAAGATTGGGACAGAGAAAGGGAGAGAGCAAGCAAGCCTTGATCATGCCTGCCGCCCCTCTGTGCAAGTACTATCACAAACAGGGAGTTGCAAAATTCTCGAGTAAATCAACAATTACAACACAACGGGCTCATTGTTTTCTAATTGGACCTCTGGAATCAGTAGACTAGTATCTTCGCTAGACACTGATAAAATTATTTTTGGGGCAGAGTGTTATGAAGCCTTCTCGGAAGGAAGCCGGATGTCCAAGTGCCAAAAACAGGGAGTTGCAAAACTTTTGTCATGATGTGTCACATTGCCGGTTGAATCTCCGATTTGGCACGTCCAAGCAAGAGTCGGCCGACATAGTATAGCATGACAATAGGATATATAATGAATTAAGTATAACAAGAGTATGAAAATTGTAGAAGGGTAGTAATAGATGAAGTATAGGGAATAATTAGGGATTATAATGAACATTCGAAGGTGGTAATGAGGGAAATGTTATATAATAAGCGGGACAATGTATCAAAGATGTGGAGGATGGGATAGACACAGAAGGAAGTGAGTTGACATTATTTGTAGCAAGTGGGCTTGAAGCAGCATAAACTGGCATAATAGGAAGGGCAGGTGGTGGCAGTGTGTCCATCTGAGCAGCAGGACTTTGATGAGATTGGTTGAACAGGCCTTCAAACTGTGAGGTCTCATGAAGATTGGGGTGCTCATCAAAATCAACATTGATCCTGGCCAAAATCAACAAGAACCCATTCAGCTTCAGGTAAGAGGAGTTGTTGATGCTGATGAGCCTCACATACAGAGTGAGATATCCCATAGAAACAACAATGAACAATGTGGTAAGGAAGTGCATGACTGGTGTGCTTTCTTATATCAGCAAGAATCCTCAAGATGTTGGGCTTTTCTTGAGAATGAAGGGTTGTGACAGCTTCTTTGATGAGTTCATTAACTGTGGCACTAAGGAGGTGCTTTTTTGACATGCACCACAGTGCATAGACCATGGTTTTGAGTAATGAATCAGTTGTGACAGGGTCAGCAGAGTGGACTTCAAGGAAATCACAGTGTCACAGAAAAACATAGATTTGCCTTCTACACTCCTCCCAATCATGTGTTATACTAGGAAACCCCACAAATGCTTGCTTTATGATGTATTGAGTCCATCTCCAGCAACTTGAGCCAAAATATGACCTTGAATCTAAAACTGAGAACAGTCTTTCTGAGAATTGCAAAGATTGCCCCAATGATCAAGCAATCACAACATAACATCAACCCCAATTCACACCAAGTTCAAGATCAAGGCAACAGTAGTATCATTTCATTTGAGTTTCAAAAGATCAGGTACAGAGGTTTGTCAATCTTTGAAAAAAGTACATTTTGCAACTCCCTGTTGCTTTGCAACTGAGTACATATGATAGTATTGCACCCAACTGTTGGCTTTGGAAGCAAACTCAATGCCAGAGACTATGAGAGGAAGAGAGACCCCTGACCAGTTGAGTATGTTTACCTAATAGTTGATATTCAATTCCAGGAATACAGAAAGCAGAAAAAAAACAAACCTGGTATTTTGTCAGAATGAGCCAGTTAGGCTCATGCAGCCTTGACAGAAGTGTAATATCCAGACTGTCATTGATTAGTGTTGAAATCCTGACAGTGAACCAAACTATGGAGAGAGTAGGTATATATTCTATGAGTAGAGTAAGTAAATGTTGAGTATAATTGACTGAGGGTGGACTATCATAACTATGGGCAGAGTAAGTATATATTCTAAGGTGGTGTTAGTCCATTGTATAAAGTAAGTATGGGCATGGTTACTCACCCTCAGTCATGTATATGTGTACTTGGTGATGGCATATATATATGTTCTATTATAATAATGAGTGTACTGTAACAGTAGAAGTGGCCAAAATTTGTGCCATAGGAGTGTGTTCATTGTGTTGTTATCACAGTGCAAGTTGACAGTGTGACAGTCAGACAGTCAGCCAAAGATTCCAACACTCTTCCTCACCAGAAAGCTTGCTCCTCCTTGCATGGAGTTGTGTTATTGTGAAGTCCAAGTAGGGAACACAGGTCAACAACCCATGTGGCTGGTAGGGCTTTGGTGAATATGTCTGCTATATTATATTTTATGTGGATATATTGTATTTGTGTTTTGTTGGATTGTGCCCACTCTCAAAGAATGTGGAACTTGGTATCAACATATTTTATGTGGGAGTGAAGGATAGCATCCTTAGAAAGCTTGATGGCTGTGTTGCTGTTGCAAAGAATGATAGTAGGCTGACCAGTGACATTGTAACCAATCACCTTCAGCAGTGCCCTCAGCCAGATGCATGCCTGTGCTCTCAAACACCATGTATTCAGCCTCACAAGATGATGCAGCCACAATCTTCTGTTTCTTAGCTGCTCAGAAGATCACCTCAGACCCTAAACTCCAGGAATATCTGCCCATGCTTTGCCATGTATTGAGGACAATTTGCCCAGTCTGAGTCAGTAAACCCAGTGAGATTGACAATACTTGTTTCACTGCCTAGTGTGAGTTTGAAGTTGCAGGTTCCCTTCAGGTACCATACTAGTCAGATTTCAGTATTCCAGTGCACTGTGGTGTAAGAGTCAACATATTGCATGAGTTGTTGAACAGAGTATGCAATTTCTGGTCTTGTTGATGTGGCAAGACAAAGTAGACACCCAATCAGTGAGCAATATGGGGTACATTTCAATATGATTTGTTTATCCTTTGTCAGGTGGACCAGTCAACTCTGTGAAGCTTGAGGCCTGGTTCCATTGAAAGTGACAGAGGTGTTGCATCTGACTAGCAGAACTGTTGTATGATCTTATCTATGAAGGCTGTCTGCCAACAGGTACACCCTTTCTGCTTTCCTGTCTCATTCAACTGCAATGCTGACCATGAACTTTGAGAGTCCTAAGTCAGAGGATGGTCCATACTTTCCTCATCTGCTCTCTGAACCTGTTGTTCTCATCCTTGCTACTTGCTATTGACAGGAAATTATTCACATATACAGCTGCCATTGTGATCCCAGTGTCAACCTTGCTGTACTAGATACATGATTCACATGAGAGGCATGTAGATTCCCCTCTGACCATGTTGTCATTGAGCATAGCTTGCTTTATAGTGTAGAGGCCTGTCAGTAGGCAGCAGATGTAGCCTTCCTTTTCAGGTTCTTTAAAGCCCTTGGGTTGTTTCATGTATTAAGTTTTGTCTTCAGGGAGCAGCTCATACAAGAAAGCAGTTTTCACATCAATTTGTGTAGCATTCTATCCTTGTGCAATGGCCAGGTGGAAGCAGTATTTTCCATGACTCCATCCATGGAATATTCTGGCTGAGTTCTTCAAGCTTTGCCGGCGCGGCGCCTGGTACGAACCATGATATTGGTTAACTTTCTTGCAACCCTAGTGGCAGCCTTGGTGAGCATCATACAACCCCTCAAAGTAATTTGTTGTATCATTATATTTTTACAAAATCAACATTTGTGGACATAAATGGTAAGCAAAAAAGGACCTGCATAAGCTAAGTAATGAAGGATAATGGATCAAGATAAGCAGCGGAACAAATATTAGTCAGCTGATGATATTGAGGCCAAGACACGCATGAGGACAAGCATCACAAAGGATGACAAATAGGACATCAAACATTTTCAGAAAAATATAAATAAATTGATAATATTCAGGACACGAGAGCTCTGAGGAAAGGCCTTGATCGATTGAAGATCTCCGAAGGTATTTGAATATACATTGCTTTTTGGAGCATGGCTCGTGCTTCCTCCCCATCATCCCCAGCTGTTCAAGCGCTCTGTCAAGACGAATCTCGAAACATGATACCTACCTATTACTATGTATAAGAATTGAACACAAGGAATGATGGATACTGGACCACTGGCAGAAATCCGTCATGGACTAGCCACAGACTGATGTCTCGAATCCTTAAATTTCGTATCTTATATCTGATGGTGACTGGCCAATGTGACACCTGAGCGGAGCGAAAGAAGTGCATCTGGCTCTCCGCGTGGGTATCCATCATATATCATGTTTTAAAAACTCGTGCCAGCGATAAGAACACACGTGAGAGATCGAAAAAGAGAAAATTTTTATAATATAAGGTAGATCCTGACTGCTGACTCTCAGGAGGATTTAAACGCTATCAGAAATGTCCCGACATTCCAAAAGCGAGTGAGAACCAGATCGCAAAGAGGAAACGTGCGAGATGACATTGGTGGATAACTGACAAAAGAGTTTAGTCCATGTCAAGATAACTGAACAGGTATAAGATTAACGTCTTTATACTGAGAGTAGCACGGGCGACTATGTGCCGCGAACTATGGTTCCTCAGGTTAAGTGTTTGAATATACGTATGACATCTGAATGAATTTGAAATGACATTCGATAACGGTAATTACTTGTCTTATAAGAACCAGTCTAGATGTATGTATGGATGGGTGAGCTGACAGCTTCCCTAGTCACCCATTACAATCATCCTCGGCAATCTCGATCCATGGAATTCCATTTCTCGCTTCTGCTAAGTTTTACTACTTCTTTTATACAAGCGAGAGAGACAGATACGGGACTTATTACCTTGTCCTTGCTTATGTACTACAAGACTCGGACGCATAAGCGCGTCGATAAATACGACTATAATTATGTAAATGTGTATAATGCTCAGGCTGTCATTTAGCATACTCTCGTGCACAGGTATCAAACATGCCGCATCGACGGCAGAAGCCTTCTCCCCCTTCAGGAGATCTTCAAGGTCGATATATCCTGTTGAAAGTTTAAACGATACGTCCGTGTCCATCTCATAACCGTACACGTCATAGACGATTAACATGCTGAATATATGTAGTTCACGGCTGTGAAGTCACCGTGCCGCGCAGCCGTTTCCCTCATGACCTTACGATCGTGTGATGTGTGCTGTGAGCGGATCGCTTGCTAAACTGTGAGTTCTGGATACTTAATTTGTCGATATGTGACATACCGTCTTCCAATGGTGTTACTTCTCTCATTATCCATTCAAAAGGTCAGTGGCCACCTTGAGCTTCCATGTCTCCGTTCTTCACTGCTTATCGACCCGTTTGACGCAACAGTCTTTGATGGAGGGAATATATTTATCCGTCTCGGAAGCTTACAATTATTCTCAGTTCGAATTCGTCGCAGGCATCAATATGTCTATCAGAAGTCTTAATTTTTAGGTCATCATTCTGGCCTTGTGAGTCAGTATATAAGAGTCGCACTCATGGAATCAGTTTCGCTCAAACACCATAACCAATGTCTTCCCTCGGCGTTGCTCTTGTCACTGGCGCTTCCAAGGGGATCGGCCGTGCTATCGCATTACGATTGGCGAAAGACGGTTTTGACATTGGTATCAACGACATACCTGCTGCTCGAAAAGGACTTGAGTCGCTCAGAGCGCAGATGAAAGAGATGGGGAGGAAATCCGCCATTGCAATAGGCGATGTCTCCGTGCAGGCTAATGTGGAAAACATGGTCGCTACCGTTGTGAAGGATCTCGGCCGTCTTGACGTCGTAAGAGATTGCTTTCGTCAATGCAGTCAGGTGTGGATAATAATTCATTGACCTAGATGGTGGCGAATGCAGGCATATGCAGGGCTCACCCCATTGTCGACAGTATGGAGAAATTTCCTTGGCTTTCCAAAAGAGTTCGAAGCTTACATTAGACTAGCCGAAGTCGATGAATGGGATAGACTGTTTGACATCAATGGAAGAGGTGTCTTTTTGTGTTACAAATATGCGGCACTCCAGATGATCAAGCAAGGCCAAGGCGGGAGAATCATTGGAGCTTCTTCTCTGGCTGGGAGAAGAGGTCAGTACACCTTCGAACCATTCGCTGCCAAACCTGAACCGAAGTCTAGGAGAAGCCAGTCTAGGGGCATATAGCGCCACCAAATTCGCAGTTCGTGGACTCACTCACGCTGCCGGTATGTATCATGTCTGCACAATGTTCCTGAGGCTCGATTGTCATGAGTAGCTTCTGAATGGGGTCATCACGGGATAACTGTGAACACGTATTGTCCCGGTATGATAGGCCTGCTGTGCAACTCCTGATATGCACTTACTCCTCGAATTAGGAGTCATTCAGACTGATATTAGTTGGTGACATATCTTTGGAGGGATGCTCGAAGATGACCTCGTGTTCTTCCAGTTCAAGACATTGCTGATGGTACCAAGACTCCCTTAAGTGATGTTTATGCAAAGGTATGTTGCCCGTTACTGAGAGACTACGTCTATTAAGATTCTCTGCTGAGTTTGGTGCCCAAACCGCCGCTGGCCATAATGGGAACGTTGAAGATGTAGCAAACGTTGTTTCATTCCTCGCGTCAAAAGATGCACATTTTATAACTGGTATGGACACTCTGGAAATATCTTATCTTGCTCGTGTTAACGTAAACTTGGTATGTAGGTCAAGGTGTAAGTTATTGTATCCCCTGACAGATGTTCTTTTTTGACTACATACAAGGTGGGTATTGATGGTGGAATGCAATATTCGTGATAATTTTCTTCAATGAGTTTCTGTATTTTGATTATTGCAGGACAATCGGATTCTGACAAATTACTTCATATGTCTACTTGTATCAGTGTAAACCAAAGTAACCCGCGTCGACATGAGTTTGTCGAGGCATGGCTGTACATGTACATACATGAAATAAAGTACTCAACTGACACTTAAGGTTACAGAAAGTAACATAAAGAGGGGTGTTTTCAGGACCCACTCATTCTTGATGCCCTCCAATCCTAACACTTCCGCCCTCCCGCAACCCTGCCACACTCCAAGTGCGCCTTTCACACCCCAGCACATCACCGGATCACTCAGCCATCAAGCCACGCACCTCCAGGATCACTGGCTAACCAGTTTGCTTTCCTTTATCTCTGTTTCCCTACTTACTCTCTGTTTCCCAGTCTCATCTCTTTCAATCAATCATTTTCCTGGTCTTCTCCTGTCTGAACTCTCACTTTCCTGGTTTTCCCTTGCAATCTATTGAACTCCCTCACACTGTAAGTCTTCTAGGTTTCTAAAAGACTTTGACACATCTGCCCATGTTTGCTTAAATTTCAGCCCCATGCCCCCCAGAATAACTTTGGCTATTTATAAGTCTTCCTTCTCTGCTGTCAATCAGTGCCAACTAGTGGGTTCTTGCTCTTGGAGGTGAACCCCTGGGTCAGCAGGACCTGACAGGTATATGATGGCAGGAACCAGAAACTATTGTTCAATTATGAAGAGGTATGGGCCATTGCAAGCACAGCATGTCCAAGGTCTAGATAATCTAAGGGCCAATCCTATATACACATCACATACTGCTTGACCAGAGAATTAGACCCCACACTATATGTTGGGCAGGACTGGCTAAGAAAGGGGTAGAGTGGACAAAAGATCTTGAAGACTGTACTGAGAAGCAATAGAACCTCAGTGAAGCAATATGTACCTGTAGGGAGAGGCAATAGACTAAGGTACACTAGCAAGAGTAACATAACCTCAGTTATTGATGATCACTGAGGTATATCTAGTGATTTACTAGGTCCAGCCTGGCTCAAAAGGCTGGGAACATGCTTGGCTTAGGCTTGTATAATTTCAAGCCTAAGCTGCAAGCTCAAGTCTGGTTTAAGCCTGTCCAGCTCAGGCTTAGGCCATGTTTAATTACTGAAATAGGAACTTATTTATTGCAAAGTAGAAATGTCTGTTTCCATATGCTGAGAACAAAGTTATTCAGTATCAGATTCTTCTATATCATCTATAAGCATTTGATTCCTATCCATATTTTTGTCATTGATGAGGTCTTTGCTATTGTTGTCCATCAAAATTTCCTTATCCATGCATGTTTTCAGTTCCCAAACATGCACTTTGAGCATTGCAGATCCTCAATAATATCATTCTCTTGATTTGAATGTTGTTCAGGTCAAGAATGTTTGTGGCATCAATGATAGATTAAACAATGCTTTGATTGTTTCTTGTAGTTTGTTTTTAAGTCCTCATCTGTACTTGGTGAATTGAGATATGAGGCTCTGGCAAAAGGTACATTCTTGGTCTGAAAAGTGTTTAAAAGTGGCTTATAATGACTTTGGCAGATTCTCAGCATATTTTGCAACAATTTTAACCATGTTCTTTGTGCTTTTGGCTAATAATAAGGTGTTTTCAATGAGTTCTAAGGTTATGAGCTTGGATTTGGGCACAATTTCAAGAGATCTAAATAGTGCTAAGGCATGGAAACCATCTAGATTGTTAAGTAAGCCCCACTCCTCAATCTAGACATAGTCTGAGTTAGAAGCAGCATTCTCACTAAAGTAAACATTTCTTGAAATAGTTATCTTGTGCTTGTTAGGTCAGAAATCTAAACATCCTTGGACTCTTCATCAATATCAATGAATTTTCCTTCTTTAACTGTTGAATAAATTTTGTCTTACTTATGTCTAAATATAAACATGTGCACCCCACTTGCAATTTACAAACCCTCAATATGCTGGGCTTTGTTCCTGTAGCTATTGTGTAAGGCATGACATTGTCAGAAAGTGAATGGGTTAGTATACAGTTCCTTAATCACACTATATCATGTTTAGCCTCTGCCCACAAACTCTCAGCTACCAGGAGCACTTTTAATGATGGCATGATTAGCACATTTGGCAATGCTATTGTATTGTAAGGAGTTGTAAACATTGAGGTTTCAAATGGTGTCAGAAACATCTTGATGAGCCTTCTTTTTGTCACTAATGAATTTTCCACTTTTGCTGCTGCTATAGGTTTTGATGACTGCATTACAATGTATTTTAACCCATTTCATAGTTACAATATGATATAAAGGTTTTATACTTATATGTAAGGAATGTGATATGTTTTTCATGGATGTACAGATTGACATTGATGTAAAATAGTAGTTTCTACTCAGGAAGCAAAGCTTGGCTTATAAAAGATGACATTGGCATGAAAGATTGGATATACCTAAAATCTTGGTTAAATCATGTAAAATACTCTGGCACTGTAGTTAAAGATTGCACCTAGGATTATGTGATTTGAATGAAAATTGATGGAGTAATAGCCATTTTAAAGATATTCACTCATTGGGGACACTTTTTTGAATATCTCTAGTTTTGGTATCTAGTACTTTGTATGTCATCCATTTGCCTTGATAACTGCTTGAATACTTCTAAGCATGCTTTCTATCAGTCTGTGGCATACTTCTGGTGGTAGTTCATCCCACTCCTTTGCAACTTTCTTCCATAATTCATGCATACTATAAGGAGGTGTTTCATACTGCCTAAGCTGCTCCTTGAGGTACTTCTAGAGATGTTAAATAAAGTCAAAGTCAGAGGATTGGGCTGGCCACCAGAGGACATCAAAGCTGTTGTCTTTGAACCACTTATAAGCACTCTTAGAGTTGTGGGGTCATCGTCCTTTTAGAAGTGGTAGGCACCCTTCTCCATTTCCAACCTCTCAGAGCTTTCCTTTGCTCCATCATGTAAAATTTCACAGTACTGCTCTACATTCATGATCTTCACCACATCTACTAGCTTCCTTATCCCATCCCAATCTATATAGCCCCATACCATGAGATTATTTCCTCTTGCATGCTTCACAGTCAGTGTGAAATGCCTTTCTTTTGTAGGTTCCACACATACTGCTTCTCATATGACCTAATCCTGTTGATCTTTGTCTCATCTGTACACAACATCCTTTTCCAGTCCTCTACAGCCCAGTTTTAATGCTCCTGAGCCCATTTAAATCATAATGGCTAATGTCTAGCTTTGAGTATAAGAACTTCTTTCTTTGTAGCAGACTAATATGCCTCCTTCTTTGGCACATTCCAGACAGTCCAAGGAGAGACAGAGTTAGAAATAATATTGTTAATAATATTGGTAGCATGAATAGCTGTATTAAGTCTCCTAGTTGGAATTTGTCAAATTATCATGTCGAATTAGCATAACAAGATGGCCTATAGGATAGTTTTCTTTGTCCACCTCCAATTCTCTACCAATTCTCCCAATATTAGACTTCCCAAGTCACATGACTCTGTTTATATTTTCACATGCATGCAACTTACTCTTTATTTCTGACTAAAATAGGGATGAACTTGCAGGGTTAGATATGCTCAAAAAAGTGTTTTAATAAGTGAATATTTTAATATAGACATTACTCCATGAGTTTTGATTCATATGACATAATTCTCAGCAGGAAAAACAAAGAATAAGTAAGGAGCAACAACATGTAATAATGCATAAAATAGAATAAAATAAGGAAGAATGACATGAGACATGGTAGAATGGTAGTTTCTGAACAGAATACATCTTTCAAAGTCATAAATAGCCCTTTGTGTATTTTTCACAGAGAATAAAATGACTCTTTGTGTCTGATTCAGGACTACTAAGTCCTAAATGCAGTTCCAATGAAGATTTGCTATTTTTTACCACTCACCAGATGGAAGAGGCCATTAGCAACTTTGAAAGGTATTTTCATCCTTACTCTAAGTTGTCTTAGAGAAATGCATTCAGCTCATTCTATTTGTAGAGAATTAAAGAGTACACTTTCTAGTTGAAGAGCTCTATTCCTGAAACAAGGCTGATAGCATGGTCCCACTCCATCCCATAACAAATTGCTAAATTATCAAGAAATTAGCCATGATAGTCATTTCTTATCTCCTCATCCAAGTGATGCTCCATGCTTATTAGCATGGGTGTATCTTGTCAGAGGCTTTGCTTTCAACTTCACTGCACTCAGCTAAGGCCTTGTTTAATGCTTAGTCTTAGCCCTTAACCTTGCTGCACTTGGTTAAGGCCTTAATTTCCAATGCTTAACTCTAGCTTCAATCTTGCTGCACTCAATTGATTTGTTGCCTTTCAAAACCTAATGTTTAGTTTCAACTCCAATCTTGATGCATTCAGTTAAGGCTTTGTGTTCCAAAACTCTATGCCTAATCTTACCCTCAACCTCACTATCCTTGGTCTACACTTAAATAGAGCTTCAACTTAAGGCTTAGTTCCAGCTTCAACCTTACATTATTTCTTGAAATTCAATGCTTTTTGCCAGTTCTAACTTGTTTCATTTCACTGGAGGCTTTTCCCAACTTGCTTTATGTCTTAGGCCTGTCAGTATAGTTCTTTCTTATCAGAGGCCTTTACACTCATTTTTATATTATTTCTTGCTTATGCCAGATGTTATTAAATCAAAATGGCAACTTATTAGCTGCATTTCTGCAGTATGTGGTTTATTTTGTGCTAATTCCTCCCTCAGCAACTTGAAGTTTACATCTAATATCATTTCAAAGTCTATCACAATCAGTGAATTTCCTTGTTGTATAGGACATATTTATTATAAGGACTTATAAAAATCAGCCTACATGAAACTTATTATAAATGTCAAACTCAACTCATCATCAGAATCCAAGGTTTGTGAAGCTTATATCAAAGCAAATACACAACATCAGAATTTCTCAAAAAAAAGCAAAACAAAATACACTCACTATGGAAAAAAGGTTGTTGGTAACAATTGCTATTTATAGATTAATATCAACCTATACACCCACAAAAAACATCACATTTTCATCATACAAGTCCAGATGCATCCGAACCCTCGGCATCCTGGCCACCACGTAACATTCCTCCTGCAAACCACTGGCATGCCACTAGGCTCCACATCTGCTCCTGTAACGTGACGGCACCACTATTGTGCCGTGGCCCGCGTCAGCATGCCCCGACAGATTGCCATGACCTTGGGGCTGAGAGCTTGTCCCAGGACTTAGCTGGAGGAATCAGATGCCACAATCCCAGGCTGGGACCCTGTCTTGGGACTTAGTGGGAGGGTAATATATAAATTGTAGGATAGCATACGAGTAAGGTAGTCTTGATATTCACCATAGTTTACTGTAGTCTCTGTTTCTGTTCCGGTCTAGTTTTGTGTCTCCGTCTCTCTCTCGTCTCATCTCTCGTATCTCATCTCCATGGCTCATACTTCCATTCCGTGACTCGTATTTCTGTTCCATATCTTTCCTCTATCTCTCTATTTCCTGTCTTGTATCTTTTCCTCTCTATCTCCATCTCCTGTTCCGTATCTCTTATTGTCCCCCGGTTTCCTAATTAATCTATCTCCTATCTGTTCTGTACCTATCCCTATCAACTTCTGAACCTATTTCCACTCCCCAATCAATACTATCTTCCCATTCCCTGTTCACCCCTCCACTAAAAGCCCCAATCCCCTGAACTTGTGTTCCTCAACCCAGAGCACTCTTGACTTCATGCACATCACTACTTGTACCCTGGAGTGTCCGGACTTCATCCCGGGCCACTTGTAGTCGCACTGGAGCTTCCAAGAAGCCCCGGACCTGTACTCGGCCTCCTGAGCTCGCCTAGTAAGGACTTGCCAGTGTAGCTGAGCCCCCATCGTCAGTGGGACCTGACACTAAGTTAATAATTACATAATTAAGTAGTATATGTTCTACATAACCTTAAGCTTTTCTTTTGCACACCATAGGCAGACCCAATAGATAGGTTCTGACTTACAGACTGTGTGAGTAAGGCTCCATAATGCAACACATTACATTTTGTTAAGTCAACTTGCATTGACTACTGCCTTCGGCAAATGACCAAACTTTTGCCAAAAAGTTCTCATCATCACTGATAGTATCATAATATTGTTAGACAGTGTTAAAAAGACACACTGGGACAGGAAATGTCCAGGGAGGATGCAGTGGTTGGGAAAATGGTGGGTGCTTGGCATATGGAGCATTACCTGGTGCTCCAGTAGGGAATACTCTGAGAGGAGTAACAGCAGATGCCATGTCATCCATGTATGTGAGTGTAAGGGGACAATCCACAGGACCATTCCCTCTTCTCTCCTTTCTCCTGTTTCCTTTCCTTTTTCCTTTTCTCTTCTTCTCCCCTTTGGATATTCTCTGTACATATTGTGTCCACATTTCTGATCACCTGACATTGTTATCAAGGTCATCTGATTCCCTTCTGGTCATCTGACCCTTTTCTGACCACCTGACTTGCCAGAGTCACCTGATGGACATTACCAATCCATTCTCTGGCAATGTCCGAGTTTTTCATCTTTTATTCCCACACTCCTTTTTCAGTGGCTTATGTGTACTATACAGTTGATTCCCACGCTTCTGGGGCCCCAGAAGCATCCACATCTTGGCATAGGGACTCCTCAGACTTATTCTCTTTGGATATCCCTCTGCCAGGTGAGTAGCTAGCCCTGTACACTGTAGCCACTTGCTAATACAACTTTGGATATTCCTCTGCCAGTTGTGTGAGTTCCACAGCTCTCTGAGGTCACCCTTACAGTGGGTCTGGCAGAAGCTGTGATGCCAGGGGGGTTGTTTACTACAACCCCAGTGAGACCACCAATTGGTAATCATAGAACTGGTTGCAGAAGTGAAGTAGGCAAGGGCCTACCCAGCTTGAGCCAGGACTTATATCAGCTGGAGCTCAGTACAAGCTCAGGGGCTGGTCCTGGTACAGCAGCAGCCAGACAGCAGAGACCAGGGTTCTCAGCACATATTGAGATGATCCTAGAGGATGCATCTGAATTGTCTAGAGATGATTGCAAGAGCAACTCTGACAAGATCCTCAAATGGAGGATCATGGCATTCTGGAGACACCATGGGGAGGACCCAAGGGCCTCCACAAGGCAGAGACTGGCTGGCAAGAGTAGTAAAACATATCACTATTCAATGGAGCATGGGAGATAATATTATCCCAAAAGCTCCAGAAGCCTACATAGAAGTCTATATGGACTTCTTGGAGTTGGAGGCTCAAGAGTACCTCCAGCACAAGCAGAGTCAAGGATCACAAGGATCCTTGGCATGGCCATGTCCAGGCCTACAGGATGTCAACCCTATGATATTGTCTCCAGTAAACAAAGCATTCACTATCCTACAGGCTACCCAGCAGCCTGGAGAAACCCCACAAGCATTTGCAGCAAGACAGGCTGCAGTTGAGCATCAGTTAAATGTTGCAATTAGGAGCAATAGCTCCTAATAATGCTCCATCCACTGAAGAGGGATCAGCTTTTACAGTGGATTCAATGCACTGACCAAATTGTAGGATTGGTCCTCAGCAATGAAGAATGATGTGAGATGATCATATCATCCTACAGCAGTTTTGCAATGGAGACTTGAAGGAATATGGACTGTCCTTCCATTGACAACCAAGGAGTAGTGTTTCAAGGAAACACTGCACACAATACATGATCACAAGCTACAGTGCATACACACACTGGAGCAGATGTGAAACAGGAGGAAGTAAGTGTTCCTCCTAGTATAGGAGTGAATGAGGGGAGACAAAGTCTCCCCAAGCTTGTGACTCCATCAGGTCTGCCAGTGCCACCCTAGCAAATGAAGCATAGAGACATGTGCAAGGGCACTGCTGCTAAGTCACCAGCAGGGGTTTCTCAATACCCAAGGGTATTAGACAGCAGAACATCCAGGAGGTATAGCATGCCTCCTCAGCACTGTCAATAGCTAGCCACTCCAGTAGTGGAGGAAGCCCAAGAATTCCATTGGTAGACAATGCATAATTGTCTGCGGACAATTATGGAACAGCTGTTAGCTGTTTGATTGACTGTTCAAAGGAGGTCAAACCTAAATGGACTGAACCGTTCAAGTCTGTAAAGCTTTATTCCAGTTCTGCCAAGTTTGGTGAACTTGAGAATTGGCTAATGAGCATATGCATAAACTATGCCATGGCTTAATCAGGTGGAGAAGAGAGAGAGCAGAAGAAGGTGCTCTCTCTGATGGAGTACTTGAGTGACTCAGCCACTCAAGTGGTATCTGTGACATGTATTACATGTCAACAGAAATCAAGAGTACTAGACATTTGAGGACATAGTCCTTGGATTGTACAATCAATTTGTACAGCCTTCCACTATGCAGAATGCAAGGGATGCATCCTGCAAGACACTGTATATAGTGAAGGAAGAAGTGCAGGGCTTCTATAATGCCCTGCTAGATGAGGCCCAGAATATGGCCATCTTTCCTAATGAGTTCATGATCCAGGAGCAGTTCTTAAAGGGAATTCCCCATAAAATGCTGCTAGCCCTTATCATTGATGGGGGCTGAGCACCGGAAGTGAACACTATCAAGGAGTTTGTGGCTGAGGCTAGGGCCTACAAGAGCAGTGTGAAAACAGTGGCACACTATCTAGGATGCAACCAAAGTTGCTCACTATGCAGTGGAGTTGTAGCCCACAAGTGTGCCGATGATGCAGTATGGAAGGAAGTGGCATGAGGTGTAATGGCACACCCCAAGCCATGAGCCACTGTTCCTGCAGCAGCCAGAACGTAGTCTCCACACCACCATATTGAATCAAGGCCCACTCCTGCAAAGGAAGGAATATTTGGTAAAGGGGTGACTGACATTGCAGGTCACCCTCCCAAAAATAGCATAACTGACCCTGTGTGCTTTAACTGTGGCAAGTGAGGACACTATGCTTGTGAATGCAGTGAACCTTGTAAAGAGACCCCTTGGGTCCATCTGCAAGCAGCACATATGATGGTGAGCAGCAAGAGATCAAAGAACATCCTGCAGTGAACTCTGATCCCAAGAATGAAGAAGAGACTCCAGAGTCTCTCCAGAATAAGTTGGCCCCAGGTGGTGGAGGCATACAACTCATCTGCCACTCTACAGAAAATTCTCTTCCAGTCCTAGGAGGGGTATGATGGCATCTGCTGCATCCTCTAGAGAAAACTCCAGCATAGTCATGTCTAGTGAAGGCACCCCCACAGCATCCTTTGTGGCTAGTAGCTGCATCAGTAGCTCCTCCTGTTCCACTGGTGACAGGTACTGGACCTCTAGGCCTTGGAGGCAGTAGTGTGCAAAGTGTCCAGGCTTCCCACACCTACGGCAGCACAGCAGGGTTGCAGAGTGCTGCCTTGAGGCATCCACTTCTATGGGGATGTCTGTAGGCAAGGGTCAGGCCAGAGGCAGAGCAGGCAGGGCCACAGGAAATGCATGGGGGGCTGGGTAGGCTGCTAGCAGTGCAGGAAAAGGCCACTCAAAGCAGTGGAATGTGGTGGGGCTATGGTTGGCACAGCTCATGCTTCAGCTTCATGAGCTGCCATTGATCTCAGGCTACCTTAAACAGGACTTGATGTGCTTGTCACTGGGTTGACCCTCAGCCAGACTGTCAATCTGGTCGATGAGAGCTGGGTGAAGGCCATTCCAGAAGGTAAGACAGAGCTGGAATCCATCTGGATATCCAGCTTGCTCAACAAGTGCCTACAAGGAATTCATATACTTGTCCAGCATATGCTTCCCTTGACTGTACTGGTCCTGGTCCTGTAGGGAGAGAGCTGCAATCTTTGCTGGATCAATGGGGAAGAATTCTGCCTGGAATTCCCCTTCAAAAGACACCCAATCTGCAAAACTATCAATGCCACCCAGGCATTGGAACACCCAGAGTGCATAGGTTGGTGCATGCCTAGTCTTCATGTATAAGAGCACCCAGATGATCTTAAGAGCATCAGAGGCAAAGACATTGCCAGCAAGTTGGATGTAGGTGATGCAGGACTGGAGAAAGTGTTTGCCTGTGGCGCAACTCCCATTGTCAGCATCTGGGAGTGCAGGGCAGGAAATCTTGGCCAGCCCCAGGGTCTGAACATGACAGGGCACTTGGGAGAAATGTCTCAGGCAACACCTATGCTGGAACACTGGGAGAAGATGGGGAGATGCATTCTATGAGCACCTGAAGGGATCTAGAGATAGTGTTAGTGGTATGATGCAGTCTGGCAAATTCAGTAGTGTGATGTGTGAGCTGTGTGAGAGAGTCTTGGGTGGCCTGCACCTGGGCTTCTAGTGCCAGCAGACAGTTCCAGGCTTTGTCCTGTGGACTGGAAATGTCTGGAGGGTCAACTGAAAGGACTGGTTGGGTCATCAGAGCACACCAGGGCAGTAAGCAAATTAGTGGAGGAGATGAAGCTCTAGGGCAAGAAAAGGGGTTCAAGGCAGGCTAGAGAGGGCTTCCAGACCCAAGCTAGAGACTTGTTCTGCTGTAAGGGCAACCTCTGGGAGCTATGGCTCAATCACACAGCTGGCAGAGGGAGATCCAAAGATGCATTCAGTACTGTACAGTATTCTACAAGCATAGCTACACATCTGGCAGAGGGAGATCCAAAGAGAACAAGTCTGAGGAACCCACATTCCAGAAGGGGCATTTCCAAGGGTTTGGGAAGCATGGGAACAGACTGTCCAGTACCTCAAAGCCACCAAACTGCCCCAAAAGGGAAGTCTGTTAACTAATCAAGCTTTGAAGATGAACAATCTAACTCTAGAGATGAGGGATTGAGCTTCTGGAGTTTAGCAAACAAGGCAGGCTATAGAGTGGTCATTAGTAGCTAATACTTAGCTAATGGGGTCATGAGTAAGTTTCCTGTAGCATGATTTATGCTGAAGTAGCCAGTGGCAGTTTAGTGTGTGGTATTGAATAGGAGATGAGGAAGACATTAATGATAGCAACTAATTTTGGCTGCTAGGAGCAAGCATGCAGAGATGCTACATTGGCTCAAAAAACTGCCTCAATGTTTGGCCTTTTTGGAAAGATTCACATGGTGTGCAACAATTACCTGTGCAAAAGATTGTAGAAAATCACATGACATACAACTGCATCCTGGCTTCATAATTATGTATAGATAATGTGATTTGGACAAGAACTTGTCTATTAATAAATCAAACAAAATATTCAATCATTGGGGCAGTTTTTTGACTCACTTTAATTTTCATAGTTTCTCAATACTTTTCAGCAGTAGAAGATGGAAACACCTTGTGGGAAGTATAAGAAATGTCATGTGACCTTGTTTGTACTAATTTGACATGTTCAACTTCAATCAATTACCTTCTTAACACTCTACCACTATCATGTGACCTGTTTCTGCTGCCAATTGCTTTTCTGTTGCTTCTCTCCTTAATGAGAGGTGTTCTCAGCATCAAATCCAAGCAAAAGCTGGCCTGGGAAAGGGCACTGTGGGGAGGATCAGCAAAGGAACTGGAGAGCAACAAAGAGAATCATCCTGAAGGTCATCAAGCTTACAGCACATGACAAACAGTCTATTATTGGTCAAATTACTACTGTGAAGCTGGATAATTCTGTTCAAGCTACACGGTTCATTAATTATGTCATATCCAGTCCTGTCAATCCTCAGACAGTCAGGAATGCATTGAAGGAGGCAGGTTTTTGCCCAGCAACAAAGAAGAAAGTTCCCATGCTCAAGGATGCTCATCATGCAAGCCAGCTCAAGTTTGCTCAGTATCATGAAAACTGGACAGTGGAGGATTGGAAAAGAGTTTTCTGGAGTGATCAGACAAAGATCAATCAGATTGGATCAGATGGGAAGGTATATGTGTGGAAAATTCCAGGAGAACCACTATTTGACTGCATCACTACACCAACTGTCAAGCATGGAGGAGGAAACAATTTAATGGTATGGGGCTGCATGGGTTGGAATGGAGTAGGGAAGCTCATTGAAGTTCAGGGGAAGACGGATGCTGCACAGTATTGTGAGATTTTGGATCAGGGAGTGGTGGAAAGCTTTGAGAAGTTGGAAATGGAGGAGGAAGGATAATATTTTCAGCAGGACAATGACCTAAAACACACCTCCAAATGGGCAACAACCTGATTTTCTGATAACAATATCATTGTGATATCCTGGCCTGCCCAATCCCCTGACCTCAATCCCATTGAATACCTCTGGGTTTACATCAAGTGCAAACTTTTGGAGTATGAGGTACCCCCTAAAGGAGTGCATGAGTTGTGGGAGAGAGTGGTCAAGGAGCAGAATGAAATACCACCAAAGGTATGTCAAAGCCTCATAGAAAGCATGACTAGAAGGATCAAAGCAGTTATAAAGGCAAATGGAGGCCATACCAAGTACTAGATATGAAAATTAGAGTAAATTAGAGTGGGTCAAAAAACTGCCCCAATGATTGAATATTTTGTTTGATTTATTAATAAGCGAGTTCTTGTCCAAATAACATGATCTATACATCGTTATGAAGCCAGGATGCAGTTGTATGTCATGTGATCTTCTACGATTTTTTGCCTAGGTAATTGTTGCACACCATGTGAATATTTCCAAAAAGGCCAAACATTGGGGCAGTTTTTCGAGCCAGTGTAGCCATGAGGCTGAGAGGGCTATAAACCAGAAATACTATTCTATGCTATAGTGCCAAATTGGAAGAGTATTTATACTGGTAAGAGTATTGCAACCAAAAGGAGTAGTCACTAAGCAGATAAAGGGTCATAACATTGGCCATTAACTGAATAAAGAAGAAACACATATGCCTAAGAGGCAGCCATTACTGAATAAAAAATAGTCAACAATATAATTGATGAGTAATATTGGTTGCCAAGTATGATATTTGAGGATAGGGATGGCTTCTGATAGTGTTAGCTAAGGCAGCTATGTTAAGAAGTTTCTTTGGAAACTTTGCCAGGTCTTGTGTGGTAGCTATCGCCTGATCTGCCAGATTAGATAAAGTCAGATCTGTCAGCTGCATTAGATGTCTTGGTTTTATTGTTATCTTGTTGTCAGGATGATGTGTCCTATCAATACCAGTGCCTAAAGTGCAAGAGGAAGAAAGACATGGGAGTATGGAAGTTGATCCTAAGAGAAGAAGCAGTCACAGGTCAGAATATTAGAAAGGAATGCCCGGTGTTCAAAATCAAAAGGGACAAACATGGCAAACCAGTATGCTTCAGGATATGGTTAGTCTTCACAGACTACAAGTAGATATATGGTCAAGATTACACTAAATCAGCCTTACAATCCAAAACGACCTCCTAGCACGCAACTGACCGAGATATAACATGATGTTTGATATCAAAAACCCTCTCACAGCATTAGACAAGTTCCCCCTTGGTTTACACCGACCCTGAAAGTAAACATCTAGGCTGAAACGACCAACCATATTGGTATGATTTGCTGTCTATACCTGGTTCATGGATGTGAAACATTCAGATCAAGGGTAACGACCAAGCAGAACTAGCTTTTTCCCCTGACAATCATGCATTTACACTATCGTTGAGCTATTTTATCGGGGCAATTCATGTGTAGTAAATTGCTCAATTACGAACATGTGACTGTTAACTAGAATGATGCCGACTTTACGAATGAGCGTCTCGTTATCTCGTTATATATATAGATAAGTTGAGTTCACTTTGCTTCTGTAGCGGAGAGAAGAACGAATCGAGTCCTCAGCTTCTGAGTCCACACGAGTGGTAGCAATGAACATAGAAAAAAAAAACATAGAAAGGTTGAGTCTGCAGTACAATTCATCGTAAACCGAGTACGTGACACATTTCACATATGAGATATCCACCTCATGAGACTTTCTCGAGGTATACAGCAACACAACTATCGAGAATGTAGTGTGAATGATTCGCAATTGCAGACCAAACTACGTCAAGACGCCCCCGAGCTGTGACGTTGTGGCACAAGGACCAAGATTCAGCATCTCCATGTGCAGCTAAAATGGGCGGACCAGAAGCATGGAGGAGGTTGTTCTAGTGTGGCGAAAGTGAGCTTATGTTATGCACAAATTTTGAATAGGAGACCCCACAGTGAAACAGTATGCCGAAAGAGGCGGCGGCGGGAAATGTGTTGAGATGAAGGTAGGGGAGTCGCCTGCGATCAATGTGTACGAGACTGTGTTCAGATAAGGATTCATCATCGACATCGGTAGAAAGCTTTCATTCTGAAGGATGTTGTAATCCCACGCGGTGCGACGTGGAGAGGCCTGAAGGAGGTAAAGGCATTTAGAGCCAAATGCGAGCCCGGGAAAGACTTACGGAGAGGATGGAGTATCCGACCTTTGGGACAGAATCATCCGCCCATATGACCTTGAGAGGAACTGATGTACTAGAGTCATTCTTGTATCGTGCGAGGAGATTGAATTTCGAAACAGATCTTTCGGCGCAAACTTGTGTATCTGTTTGACGATGTCGCGCGCTCAGAGAATAGACCTATAGATGAAATTCCAATTCCAACACCTAGGCCAACGCAGTATAATGGCTACTCACTCCACGAGTGATCGATACAAAAACAAAGAAGTACGACGTGAGAAATAAGGCGAGCATGGTATAGTTCCCTTGGTCTGGGTAGAATCATTTTACAAGGTTTTTATATCGTAGGGATACTGCTTCTGAAGATTATCCATACATTCCTATAGAATGCTCGATGAGTGATGTTAAATGAAATGAATGATCTGGAGAAGAGGCTACAGTTGAACATTGAACATCAATTTACCACGATTGTACTTAGATGGACAATTGAAGCCTTGCTCGAACCTAAGAAAGCAATTGAGGGATTCAAGAACCAAAATAGGAGGACAACCCCCAGAAAGTATCAAGAATGATTCAGCTGACATGGAGGACAAGCAACATTCAACGGAGCACTTAGAGTAGAAACCGCGCTGCCCCTATAATTATTTTCGATATGTCCTATGTCACTGTGCCCATAGACCACGAACTGGTTAGTATAAGCGTGAGTGTGAAAAGCCTCGGTACTTACTGAAATTGTTTCAGAGGGTCAAGTCATCGGTATAACACGTTTGAAATGACTAATGTTCTTCGATTCATAGAAGTAGTACCTTTAGCATTATCCCGGCCCGGAGTGGATTCTCATCGGACAGCTGCTGCCCTGCAAAGATCCTGTATTTGACACAAGGTGAGCGATGGAGGTGCCAATGACATGTAGCGTGTGAGAAGAACGAGCAAGCTGTGCAGCAGCCTGAACATTCAGGAACATGTATGTAGTGCACTGAGCTCGTCGTCGTCACAAGTCGTCTTCGACCTCAAAACATAGAAATGAAGCGTATCAATTAGAACCCACCTGGGAAGCCATTCATAGCGCGTGGGCTGTGACCTGTGACTATGTTAATGGAGAAAAAGTCAAACCGACTCCAGCACAACGTTTCAATACGTCTCGAAGACAAAATTATTGTAGCTTGTAATCAGTGTACACTGTTCCTTCCTTTTCAATAGCAGCGGAACGGAACCTAGGAACATAAAAATTATGTAGTACATTGGTCGTATCAATTTTATGTCAGCTACTCATCGGGATCCTGTGCGGAGTAAAGATTTATAAGTGACTTAGTCCAAGCAAAAAGCATGTAGTGTGAGAATCCGAAAAGTTGAACAATCTTCTCGTTATGTAATATTCCTTCTCTTCAACTGACTTCGGTCCAGCGTTACGTATGAATAGATCGTCTACGGGAGCTAACTCGGTCTGAGAAAGTTGATTCACCGTTCCAGCAGCTAATTCTTTATCAATATTTGTGTAAGATGCGTGGACCGGCAACGTTCACGGATTGTAGTGAGAATGCCCTGTACAGCGAGGGTCTTAAGGTTGCTGCGCATTAACTGAGCTGACACTTCCTCTAGAAAACGAGGGAGGCAACTAAACCTGCGACGTGAGGAATGGCCTAGGGTTACTTCAGTGAAAACAAAAAACGCGGTATGTTGTCATGATACGTACCATGAAAGTGCCGGAAAGCGTTGCATACGCCTCATGTAGAGACATTTAGTTGCAACGTGTACATGAATGTAAGGCTTTGTCCTCGCCGTCGGTCCAGTGAACCATGTGCTGATGATGTTCTCACCTGGAACAAAGAGCGCTACGACTGAGCCGTATTTCGAGAACGAGGCACGAGTGGCAGCAATATTACTCGCGCCGGAAGTGATAGCACCAGGAGCACGGGCAGGGGACATGTTACTAGCATCGACATTCTCGTTTCCGGCCGCGACCTGAGCAATGTCTCATAGAACCGCTGGCACGGGGATCGGAGATGTAAACCTACTTACAACAGCATGGACTCAATGCTTGTGAGCTATGTGTCACACAAATAGCATGTAATGGCTCGTTGATAAGCGAAAGGATATACAGAAGCGAATGGGGTAGATGGACCATTTGTACTTAGAGACATCGAGACAACGGATGGGCGACGATGCTTCCAGCATTGTTATACCAGCCCCCACCAAAATGGGATGACAAGGCACCTTGCAATGTTAGCAAGAGCTTTGGAATGCCAGGCAGACTATCCATTTCACAGACAATGTCAATTGTAAACCCTGGTAGTAAACCAGGAGAGAATCCCTGGAGCATCACTGCCAGTGAGCCAATTATTGTTGCTACTGTTCCTGACTCAGGAGGGCCTAAAGTGCCTTGGCACCTTGCAAGCATGTGACAATCAAAGAAGAGGTCTGTGAACCAACCCCAAGCTAGTTGTGTCCATCCGGTAGACAATTGGAATGAGCACATGAACTATCAGCACATACACAATCAGGATTTGTGTGACCATGGTAAGTCAATGATCAACAGCCAAGGGGTCATGTTTGAAGGGCATGGAGGAGTTATGCCTGTGGATTATATGTGACAACAATTTGCAGTGTAAATAAGAGAACTGGATGGAGAGCCAGGCAGGAGTGACCAGAGGAGTGAGCCCTAAGATGAGGGCCATAGTAGACATTGTAATAACCATGGGAAAGATGGAGATTCTCAGCAGGACAATAGGATAGGTGGGGTTCAACTGGGACCTCAGAATATGAGGCTACAATCTCCTGCCCAACTGGAATGGCAGGAAATAGAGCCTATCAGTCAGCCACTATGTGCATTCTTGATGCCTGCATGTCATGATCTGCATGCAAATACATCTGGAATGAACAAGGCTATCAGGATTCATATGAATCATATCGATGGACCACCTCACACAGCTAGTAGATGACTCACTAGGAGTCAGGTTCAAATTTCCTGCCAGGGTAAATGCCTGTAAGTCTGAAGGAAAGCATATTAAAGCATATGCTGGAGGACACAAGTTTTTCCAACTAGAAGATTGGGCCACTGCTGTAAGGGCAACCTCTGGGAGCTATGGCTCAATCACACAGCTGGCAGAGGGAGATCCAAAGTTGCATTCAGTACTGTACAGTATTCTACCAGTGTAGATACACACCTGGCAGGGGGAGATCCAAAGAGAACAAGTCTGAGGAGCCCCTATGCCAGAGGGGGCGCTTCCAAGGGTTTGGGAAGCGTAGGAACGGACTGTACAGTACACCTAAGCCACCAGACCACTCCAAAGAGGAAATCCGCTAACTAATTGAGCTCCGGAGGCAGACAATCAAACTCCGGGGACAAATGATTGAGCTCCTGGGGTTCAGCAATCGAGCCCAGGAGACCAATGAGTGAGGGAATATGGATCCCCGGAGATGCCCTGGAGATGAGTGGGAATGGAATGAGGAATCCCTGGGGGTAGCCCAGGGGTGAGCAGAGTGTCCTCTGACAACTGCTACCAGTGGCAATGACATGGACCAAGACCATATATCTGTGTTACACAAATTCATTGATGGTCAAGTGCAGAACTGGTTCTGCCACCATGTCCTGCACATCAATTGTGACAAGTTGAACTGGAAAGAAGTCCTGATTGGACTGTACAACCATTTCACCAATGCTGCCACAATGCAGGAGACTTGTAAAGCCTTCAGAATGACAGTGTATGATGCCAAAATAGGCATCCAGACATTCTATGATGACCCTGTGGGTCATGTGCAAAATATGACCATCTATTCAGATGAGTATATGATCAGAGGGACATTCTTGGATGGAATACCAGCTGAGATGAGGAGCAAGATGATAACCTGCTGCCTGAAGTCAACACAGTGACTAAATTTTCGGCATATGCCATATGTTACAAGAAGTCTACTAAGACTGTAAATCATTATGATCAGCATAGTTCATGATGCCCAGTGGGTATATGCCAACAAGTAAAGGTTGGAACTTTCCTAGCCTGCTTGGAGATGAAGAAGAAATGCAATCTGCAATTTATGCTTCAGAAAACTAATCCCACAGGTCAAAGACCTGCTGCCAATTAATATGGTCCACAACCAACATGGAAAGATAATTGGCCACTTGTGGGCCATAACCCACCCTAGGCATCTGGACACAAAACCAATGCCACCATGTGTGAACATTGTGAGACTTGTCAGAGTGGCAGGAGTTGCTAACAGAAAGCCAGTGGGTGATACCAACCAATGTTACAATTGTGGAGGGGTTGGGCATTTTGCTAAAGAATGTCCTGTGCCTGCCAGCCCATATGGCTGCTGCTCCAAGTGACATTTTAAGTAACATCAATGAAGAAGAAGACCTTGTAGAGGATGAGGAGAAACCAGTGAACCTGGTTGAGGGGTCCAAAGCAGATAATGCTGAGAGCCATTGTAATTGATAGTGACAAATATGTTGCTGTGAATGTTTATAATAATGACTACTATGCTTGTGATGATAAGGAGGAGCACCTTTTTGCCCTGGCAGAGTGTCAGAATGATCAATGTGTCAACATGAGATGTGTAACACCATAGGAGGGAATGGTCAATGTGTCAACATGAGATGTGTAACACTATAGGAGGCAACAAACAAGTTGCACAGGCCAAAGTATACTTCCCAAAAAAAGGAGTGCTTAGTGACTTATGTGGATGTCAATGAACACTTTGCATAGACTATGCACTCAGAGAGTATCACCATGGGAATTACACCCCAATTTGCACACATCAATGCAATCTGCATTCATAAGCTAGAGAAACCATGAATATTCCAGTTTGTGCCACAATGCAATCTGGTGCTGAAGTGTGGATCAAGATGTTAGAAATGTCCACAATGGAGTATGTAGACATAGCAAACTTTGATTGCTATAATATGATCATTGGCATGCTGGCCATGCATAGCAACAAGGTATCTTTGGACTTTGTAAACAATGTGGTCATTGTAAATGGTGTGCCTATGAAGGCATTGCTCCACAACACAGATGGTCATGTAAGGCAACATCAGGCAACAGAGAAGCACTTGAAATGACTGCAGATGACTAAACAGTTGCAGAATTGTTACTATATAGAGTGTGGAGGAGGAAGTTGTGCCACTCACTGGCCCACTGGAAATCTTGATGATAGAAGAAAAGTTTCAAGGAATTCCAAAGAAGGGGAAGCAGCCAGACATGAAACAAGAAATGAAGTAGCCAGACATGAGACAAGACATGAAGCAGCCAGAACAGGCTAAGGAGCAACAGAAAACATGTGCTAAACATATGTGAGGGAGTGTCAGCCAACTAGCTCACAAGTAACCATGGAAGAAGTCATCACCAATGAGGAGGTGAGACAATTTCAGCAAAGAGCTGCAGGTATGGATGAGATGGTGGAGAAGGTGCAATCTTTATGGAAACAGCCAGTACCATGTCTGAATGTTCAGTTGGCACATGACCTGCATATGCCACCAGAATGGAATGAATTAGTGGCCTCTATAGTTACCAATAGGTGTACAGTGCTAGAAGTACCCCAGAGTAAAGAGGTACATCATGATGCATAGGCAGATTAGATCTCTGGACTATCAGAAATCAGTTTCAATAGTGTATCACTTAGAGTGATAAGAGTACAATTGTTGATCAACTTGACCAGGCATGCACCTACACTGAGACTGAAGGTTGAGGATGACAGTGTAGTGCACTTGCTTGCATTACAGGATAAATTTGAACCAAAGCTTCAACTGTGACAATTACATGTAAATAAAGGAACATGCTTTATGGAGGATGGTATACCTTGGTTGCACTATTATCAATGGGATAATAGAGAAACTGCTGCCATGGTAAGAGGTAAACCATGAAATCAGTCTCATAGACAAGAATAAGCAGTATCACTTACCACATTGTCCTCAAGCATTGCAGGATCAGCTTTGTGAAAGAATGAATTGGTATATCAATGCAAAGTAGTGGAAACTACAATCAGCAGTGCAAGCTGCTGATAAGACTCATCTGGTGCTGACAACAATATAGCAATAACTTCAAGACATCTAACAATGCTGACAGATCCAACTTTATCTAATCTGGCAGATCATGTGACACTGATTATACAAAATATGAAATTTCTGAAGATCATTAAAGACAAACACCTTAACAATTGGATTAACTCTGGACAACATTACCATTCATGGCTGGCCACCTTAGCTGATACTATTAATAGCCTCCACTATCCCAGAGACTGTGCTGGCCAACCAGGATTACTCATCATTACTCATCATTTATATTATTGACCATCCTCTTATTCAATAATGGCCCCTTCTTTCTGACATATGTTTTTCCTACTTATTCAGTTGGCAGCCAATGCCACAGCCTCTTTTATCCATTTGGCAACTACTTCTTTTGTGTTGCATTACTCTTACAGGTATAAATACCTTGTCATTTGGTTACTAAAGGACATAGAATAGAACTACTCATTTATAACCCCCTTTAGCTCATGTGCTATGTTTAAGAGCACTTCCACTCCAAGAACAGTAACACCTCTACTTTTTGCACCCTCCTTCTTAACACCTCTACTCTCATTGTTGTCATTGGTTTTTGTCACATGCTAAGTGCCTGCAGCTAGCAACTAGTATTTGTTTTTGCTTTTGTTATATTGCTGATGCTACCTGTTTAGTATATAGCAAGCTTGCACCTCTGTGCACCCACTTTGAGCAGTTATAACTAATGCCAGTAATCACAATTGTTGACACTCTTCTCCTCCCTGTCACTCACAAACTTACTCATTCTGAACTACCAACCACATTAGCCTGACATGCTACAGAGAACTTGCTTGCAACCCCACTAAGTATAAGCTAGTAATGCCCCTTCTCTAGTCTGTCTGGTTGGTTGCTCCCTGCACAGCAGCTAGGACCAAAAGTAGTGCATCACTTGCACCATTGTTGTGTATTCACAGAAAGGGGTAGGACATTGAGGACTGCATTAGATGTGGAACAGTACAATGATAACACTGTTAAGGATGTAACATCATTGCCAGATCAGGAAGTTATTTGCAAAGATGTTGCAAAGGCCAAGTATAGCTCAAAAATCAATTTGACCAATGCATATGAACAAGTTTGTATATGCAAGGAGGATATAACTAAGATGCTATTCTCATCCCATATGGGGACCTTTGTAGGAAATATTAGTGCCAGCAACATTTCAGAGGCTAATGACCCCTATTTTACAAGACATAATCAGAAAGTTTATGCACATCTATCTGGACAATTCATGTTATCTGTCTCAATTGAGAAGCATGAGCAGCACCTGAAAGTTGTTTTTAAATGACTAAGGAAAGCTAGTCTATATTTTGAATGGAAGAAATGTGAACTCTACATAGAAGGGCATATTATAGATGTGTAAGGGATTCACCCTGCTTTTAGATAAACATGAGAGAATTTGAAAGTGGCAAATGCCACATACTTATGCTCATGATGCAATTATTGAGGTATGTATTTGGCACACAAAATATGTGAATAACTTGCAGGAGAAATGAACTGGTCATAGACAAGAAGACCTTAGTGTACTTGCTAATTAAAAATCTGGACTTGTCCAAGAAACAGTGCTAGTAAGCTGTGTTTCAAATGGGTGGGACCATATAAGGTCCTGGAAGCAGAGCCAAGCACATCACATTATATGCTAGCACTACCAGCAGCACTTCAAGCATGCAGAATAGTCCTGAAGTTTCATATGTCATTGCTATGACCATACATGGCTACTAATGATACAATTTTGGGGTTGATGAGAACTAGGAATGGCTTATGGATGCCCTTGTGGGACATTAGTAGATGACTGATGGAAACCTTGAGTTTGAGGTATGTTAAAGCTTAGGTGATACCATCTGGGAGCCATTGGCAGGCTGCAAGCAACTGGCAGCATTGGGTAGATACCTGGAGTTGCATGGTGTGAAGTGCTCTCAACCACTTGCATGACATGCTCAGGGTGCTAAATGACAAGGGATCATGGATAGAGTCTACAATGGCTAATGGATGAATATGTAAAATGATGGCCAAAAAAATAGCTGATAGCCATAATGATGATAGATGTATGTGGTTGTTAATATCACAGATAGAGTTAGAAGAAGAATTTTTTTCTTTCTTTCTTCTTTCTCTCATGGAATCTTGCTAGCACACATCTTACAAATGTGATGTTCCATCAACAGCAGTATCAGTACTTGATGCAGCCATGATATCAGGCATACAAGTGCCAATATGTGAGGGTGGCTTATTCAGGCCATAAAGAACTGTTACCATACCAGACCTCTATACACATGCAGATGGAAGTTAATAATGACAGGTGCATTGAGCACCCTGTGAAGGAAAGCTATTTGAGTATGGTGGCAAGGCTGCCACAACCACCATAGGCTACTCAGCCTATATTTGAGCCTAGTTTGGAGTATGTGCCCTCAAGTGCAATCAACAGCAGGAATAGATGCATTGTTGTGCTGCCTGGAAGCTTCAGGCCAACCCATGCCAACAACAGCATTGTTTTTGCAGGATATCCTTGCAGTAATGGTGAGGAGTTGCTCAATCAATCAAGCTGATGAAATAATAGCATGTATCTATGCTCAAGCAGATTGACAGCATGCTTGTCATCATGCTTAGGCAAGGTTACTACCTCTGAGGGCAAAGAAAAGGCTAAAGCCACCTTGTCAGACAACAAGAATGACTATGAGCAGTCTGAGTCCAAACAGGAAGAGAAATCTGAGGAGGGCAAAATGCCTGCATATCATTTCCAATGTGTACAGCACAATAAGTGCCTAGCCAAGAAGAAGGCAAATATTGCCAAGCAGCAGGAGGTCTAACTTCATTGGACCTTGAACAAGTTCTTAGGACACATTCTCAATGAATTGGGAGTGAAGATCTAGGGACTGCTTGATGTCAAGCAACTGAATTTGTGCTTCAGAAAAGTACTGGGAGAATGCTTGTACTATACAACTTTTTCAAATACTGTGCTAATTGGCCTGGATGAAAACAAGGCTGCAGCCTATGAGTTTCAGCTCTGGTCAACATGCCACTATTCCAGGCACTATTGTGTATGAACATGCAATATAAGATCTTCTCTGCACTTTCCTAGAGCTGGAAAAGCTCTTCAACTACTACAATAATGAGCATGTTCCTCAATATGACAGATTGCCACATATATGCTCTTGACCGAATTCCAGGATTTTGCCAAGCCTAAACCATGAAGCTACTTATATCAGAGCTGCAATATAAGAATCTTGTCAATCCAATGCAAGGTTCAAACTTGTCAAATGCCACCATATTCCATTGCACTTCTTGTGTACAGAGAACAAGACCACTGCTCTGTGTGTAATGTGCACCTTAACTCATCAAAGCCCTTTGACCTTGACCAATTAGCACAATACACACTGGTCTTTAGTTGTCTGAGCTGGAGAATATGTATCCAGGTATTGCAGTAGATTTTGCATACTTAATGCACTGGAACACTCTCTCCAGGTTTGCCCTATGCCAATTACTCTGCACTAACAGTGCAACTAAAACTACCATTGTCTAGCAACTTGTATAATGAGGCCTTTCCCAGATGTTCCATTGTGTTCCAACATGGACCACAATTGCCAGTACAACAAGTCCATATGCCTGATGACCAGGCTCACACTCTGCATCCTTTTACAGAACTGCATTCCACATGACTGAGTGGATGAGGCCTATACTTATGGTGTTGTCTACCTCAAGCAGCAATGCCACCACACTACAATATCATTAGACATCTTCAAAGAGATTGACAACAAGCACATGCAGTGCCTTGGAATCTATAGTACCCCTCTAGCTATTTTGTCAGGGGAATGATCACAATGTGGGATACTGTGCACAAGGCAAGGTTCCTCAGAGGCAGACAAGTGAAGAGTGGCAGCAAGTGGACAATGAGCAGCAGCAACAGGCAAGTGAGAACAGAGAGATAGCAAGCAGAGGGGAGTTGTCACTAAAGGATCTAACAGTCAGTTCAATGGATAGACCTGGAGAACACTGCTATTGTCTGGTCTGAGGATATTATATCCTGCAGACTGGCTTATATACTACATCAGTGGATATGCTACACTGGCTCAAAAAACTACTCCAATGTTTGGCCTTTTTAGAAAGATTCACATGGTGTGCAACAATTACCTGTGCAAAAGATTGTAGAAAATCACATGACATACAACTGCATCCTGGCTTCATAATTATGTATAGATAATGTGATTTGGACAAGAACTTGTCTATTAATAAATCAAACAAAATATTCAATCATTGGGGCAGTTTTTTGACTCACTTTAATTTTCATAGTTTCTCAATACTTTTCAGCAGTAGAAGATGGAAACACCTTGTGGGAAGTATAAGAAATGTCATGTGACCTTGTTTGTACTAATTTGACATGTTCAACTTCAATCAATTACCTTCTTAACACTCTACCACTATCATGTGACCTGTTTCTGCTGCCAATTGCTTTTCTGTTGCTTCTCTCCTTAATGAGAGGTGTTCTCAGCATCAAATCCAAGCAAAAGCTGGCCTGGGAAAGGGCACTGTGGGGAGGATCAGCAAAGGAACTGGAGAGCAACAAAGAGAATCATCCTGAAGGTCATCAAGCTTACAGCACATGACAAACAGTCTATTATTGGTCAAATTACTACTGTGAAGCTGGATAATGCTGTTCAAGCTACACGGTTCATTAATTATGTCATATCCAGTCCTGTCAATCCTCAGACAGTCAGGAATGCATTGAAGAGGCAGGTTTTTGCTCAGCAACAAAGAAGAAAGTTCCCATGCTCAAGGATGCTCATCATGCAAGCCAGCTCAAGTTTGCTCAGTATCATGAAAACTGGACAGTGGAGGATTGGAAAAGAGTTTTCTGGAGTGATCAGACAAAGATCAATCAGATTGGATCAGATGGGAAGGTATATGTGTGGAAAATTCCAGGAGAACCACTATTTGACTGCATCACTACACCAACTGTCAAGCATGGAGGAGGAAACAATTTAATGGTATGGGGCTGCATGGGTTGGAATGGAGTAGGGAAGCTCATTGAAGTTCAGGGGAAGATGAATGCTGCACAGTATTGTGAGATTTTGGATCAGGGAGTGGTGGAAAGCTTTGAGAAGTTGGAAATGGAGGAGGAAGGATGATATTTTCAGCAGAACAACGACCTAAAACACACTTCCAAATGGGCAACAACCTAGTTTTCTGATAACAACATCATTGTGATATCCTGGCCTGCCCAATCCCCTGACCTCAATCCCATTGAATACCTCTGGGTTTACATCAAGTGCAAACTTTTGGAGTATGAGGTACCTCCTAAAGGAGTGCATGAGTTGTGGGAGAGAGTGGTCAAGGAGTGGAATGTAATACCACCAGAGGTATGTCAAAGCCACATAGAGAGCATGCCTAGAAGGATCAAAGCAGTTATAAAGGCAAATGGAGGCTATACCAAGTACTAGATATTCTGCCAGTTGTGTGAGTTCTATAGCTCTCTGAGGTCGCCTTTACAGTTAAGTTTAATGATACTGTTAAGCTTAGAGACAAGTGCAAGGAGACTGGACTGGGTAAACCCAAATCAGCCAGTAGCAAGGCAGGAGTGAAAAGAGATCTGAAGCGTGGTCTGAAATGGGGACTAGACTCTGGTACAATTCAATGATGATTAGCTACTGACAGGGCAGTATTTATAGGTATGTAAGATAGCAAAGGGGAAACCGGGTAAGAGATAGTAAGCATAGCAGTTGCATGTGATAATGCATGATGGGCCGTTATTGAATAGGAAAAATTGTAAGTAATATAAGAAAATTGTAAGTAGATTGACAAAGAAAATTGTACATAAGAACAAGAGAAGAAAAATAAATTTATGATTGGTGGGCTATTGATAATGTGGTTACAATTGATTGTTGGTCGCTAGTTAGGGGCCATAGAGGGGCTGGATTGTCTAAGGTTGGTTCAGTTGTTAAGACAATTGTTAGTAACAGTCGGTGTTGTTAGGGGTTGGTTGGTAGTGGTCATGTGCCTGTGTCACGTGCTTTGTTTGATTTATTGTTGTTGGGCAGCCAGCGCTGACTAGGTTGTATCATCATTTCTTGCCTCTAAAGCTCTATCTCCTCCACCAACTTGCTTACTGCCTCAGCATGCTCCCATGACCCAACCAGTCCTTCCAGTCAACCCCTGGATGTCTCCACTCCCAAGAATGAGGCCTGGATCTGACTGCTTGCTCTAGAAGCCCAGGTGCAAGCCACCCAAGACTCACTCACACATCACACTACAGAATTTGCTGGATTGCGTCAAACCACTGACACTATTTCTAGATCCCTTCAGGTGCTTGTAGAATGCCTCTCCCCATCTTCCCCTGGCACTCTGGCACAGGCATTGCCTGAGACATTTGTCCCCGCATTCTGTTTCAATGTTCAGACCCATGCGCTGGCAAAGATGCCTTGCCCTGTGCTCCTAGACGCTTATGATGGGAATTGCACCCCCAATTCCAGCTTGTAGAATGCCTCTCCCCATCTTCCCCTGGCACTCTGGCACAGGCATTGCCTGAGACATTTGTCCCCGCATTCCGTTTCAATGTTCAGACCCATGTGCTGGCAAAGATGCCTTGCCCTGTGCTCCTAGACGCTTATGATGGGAATTGCACCCCCAATTCCAGCAGAGTGGTGGAGCCAACCTCTACTGGAAGAACATCTGGATGCTGCATGGTCTTTCCAATGCCTACATCTCCAATTGTGGGCTTCAGTTTATTGTGGAGTTCACCTGTAAGCTGTACCAACTCCTTAGCATGAAGCTGCACACCTCCATGGCATACTACCCCCCAGTCTGATGAGCAGACAGAGAGGGTCAACCAGGAGCTAGAGCAGTACCTGCACCTGTTCTATAATGAGCGACAAGACAACTGGGATGAGCTGCTGCAGGATGTGGAGTTCCAGTACAACAACCATGTCCATGCATTGACTCAGTACTTTCCCTTCTTTCTGGACACTGGTTGCCAACCCATACAGCTGTCAGGAGATGCTCTGCTCACTCCTGAGCTACCCCTAGTGATTCCCCTCCCACTCATCTTTGGGGCATCTCCAGGAATCCACATTCCCTTGCTCATTGGTCTTCTGGGCTCAATTGCTGAACTCTAGGAGCTCAATTGTTCATCTCTGGAGTTTGATTGTTTGCCTCTGGAGGCTGACTCTACTTTTCTTTATGGTTATGGACCCACACAATAAAATTTTTACAACAACAACAATTATAAATATGCAAAGTAGGCTAGCAAACTTAGCACAGCCTCTCTAAAGCTAAAGGCTCTGTCCTTTACTTCCTCTCTTAGTTACTGGATTTCCTCTTTGGGGCAGTCTGGTGGCTTAGGTGTACTGTACAGTCCATTCCCATGCTCCCTAAAGCCTTGGGCATAGGGGTTCCTTAGACCTGTTCTCTTTGGATCTCCTTTTGCCAGCTATGTGATTGCGCCACAGCCCTGGAGGTTGCCCATATAGCAGAACAAGTCTCTAACTTTGGTCTGGGAGCCCTCTCTAGCTTGTCTTGAACCACTTTTCTTGTTCCTAAAGCTCTATCTGTCAGAGGATGCTCTGCTCACCTCTGGGCTACTCCTGGAGATTCCCCTCCACTCATCTCTGGGGCGTCTCCAGGGATCCACATTCCCTTGCTTATTGCCTGGGCTTGATTTCTGAGCCCCAGGAGCTTGATCATTTATCTCCAGAGTTTGATTGGATTTCCCCTTTGGAGTGGTCCAGTAGCTTAGGTGTACTATACAGTCCATTCCTATGCTCCTCAAACCCTTGGAAACACCTCCTCTGGCCTAGGGGTTTCTTAGACTTGTTTTCTTTGGATCTCCTTCTGCCAGGTGTGTAGCTATGCTTGTAGAATACTGTACAGTACTGAATGCATCTTTGGATCTCCCTCTGCCAGTTGTGTGATTGAGCCATAGCTCCTGGAGGTCACCCTCACAGCAAACCAAGTCTCTAGCTTTGGTCCAGAAGCCCTCTATAGCCTATCTCAAACCCCATTTCTTGCCCCTAGAGCTCTATCTTCCCCACTGACTTGCTTACTGCCCAGGTGTGCTCTGACGACCCAACTAATCCTTCTACCTGGACATCTCCAGTCCACAGGACAAAGCCCTGAGACATTTCTTCTGGCTCCCTGCCATGATGTTTAGACCCCTGCATTGGCAAAGATTCCTTGCCCTGCGCTTCCCAACACTTATGATAGGAGTTGGGCCACAGGCAAATACTTCCTCCAGTCCTGTATCACCTACATCCAACTTGCTGGCAATGCCTTTGCCTCTGACACTCTTAGGATTACCTGGGTGCTCTCATACATGAAGGCCAGGTGCCCAGGCAGCATTAATAGTTTTGCAGATTGGGCATCTTTCAAAGCTAAGTTCTAGGCAAAATTCTTCCCTATCAATCAGGCAAAGACTGCAGCACTCTCCCTGTAGGACCGGGACAAGTACAGTCAAGGAAAGTGTATGCTGGACAAGTATATTGATTTCTTCCAGGCACTTGTTGAGCAAGCTGGATACCTGGACAGTGTAGTACTTGGCTAAAGCAAAATACTGTAGCTCTGGGGCTTGGTAGTCAATCATGCTAAACTGTTCTAAATGAACTGAGTTTTGTATTGAAGTATGTAGTAGTTTGCTGACTATAAGTCCAAAAACTAAAGTAGAGGTTTCTTAATGAAATCCAGCCTTTTTCCTTCTGCTTCTCTAGAGTATCTGATAGTTCACTTGTTCTGACATACCAAATACTCTCCTGAACTTAGAGCTTTCCCCAGCTCTTTCTAAGTCTTCCTACTTCATTCCCTATGTTGCCTGATCTTCCTTCAATTATCATTGATCCATCTCATTCATTTTTGTGGCAACTATAATTTCCTCTTTTGATCATCTTTCTTTATGGGTCTTTCTCCTAGTCAGAATCATTCCTAAAATTCTTTCTCCTTGTTCCGGACTATTCCCTTTTATTCATATGGTTCCCTTCTTTCTTTCTTTGCCTATTTTCAATGATTTTATATTCCAGACCTTCCTATCTTTTTATTTCATGGAGTAAGATGTCAGATTCTTTGATTATCTCTTGATTAGAGATATCTGGCAGAGATCTGCTATGTCCACTATTACAGCAATAATAATCAATATTCAATTGACCATTTTTTGTCCCCCTGCTTGTCAGAATACTCTATTATTTTATTAGCCCTTCAGAAATGTGAATTATTTAAGTGTTCTCATGTTTTCAGGTTTCTGAGTAGTTGTCTGCCTGTTATGCTTACAGTTTTCAGCACATAGTATGGTTTGTTTTAACCAGGACTTATAACTTTAGACATAGAGTCATATCATCACTTGGCTCTGCAAGCACAACCCAGAGATTGATTGATCCAAGGGCAAGGTGAGGATCAGTCAGTACCAATGCTGTTCTGCCTGTGCCAAAGAGGTGCAGGATGAATGCAAAGCTAAGGCTCAGGAATGTGTTGCCATTTGTGCTTGTTGCATAGGACACCTTCCCTTTTCTGATATTGACCTTCTGGATCCTCCTCCCCTGGCATTCCCTTGTAGGGAGGCCCTATACAAGAACATCCAAGGGGCCGGAGGTGGACCCCAGTTGGAAGATGGAAGAGAAGGCAAATTCCCCAGTGCTCCCAATCCAGAGTTCCCAGACAAGGTCATTGAGGTAGGTGACAGGATCTATGCTACCATGCTGCAATCCCCTCTCACAGAAGCTGAGATTTGGGCCAGTCAGACCATATCCCAGCAGTTGGCCCAGGCCTTTGCCACCAACTCTCAGTTCAAAACAGCAGGTAGCACAGTTCCTTGTCACCTGCAGGATTTTGAGGACATGTTTTCCAAGGCTTCCTTTGATTCACTCCTGGAGTGCAAGCAGTGGGATCACACAATCAAACTTCTTCCAAGCACAGAACCATCCAGCTGTAAGATTTACCTGTTAGCACCCTGGGAGTAGGATGAGCTCAATTTGTTTTTACAGGAGAACCTCAGCTCTGGTCAAATCCACCCCTCAAAGTCACCCATGGCTTCCCCTGTCTTCTTCATTAAGAAGAAGGACAGATCCCTGCATCTGGTTCAGAACTACTAAGTTCTGAATACAATGATGGTTAAGAACCACTATCCCTTGCTGCTCATCTCTGAGCTTGTCAACAACCTACAAGGCACACATTACTTCACCAAGTTGGATGTCTGTTGGAGCTACAACAATGTGCAGCTCAAAGAAGGAGATGAGTGGAAGGCAGCATTCTGGACCCATTGTGGACTCTTTGAACCCTTGGTAGTGTTCTTTGGCCTGACAAATAGCTCCACCATGTTCTAGACAATGACAAACAACATTTTTTGCAATCTGATTGTGGAAGGAGTGGTCTGTGTATATCTTGACAACATCCTCATTTACACCAAAACTCAAGAGGAACACTGTCAGATCATGCACATTGTCCTAGAGTGCCTCCACCAGCATCAACTCTATCTCAAGCCCAAGAAGTGTGAGTTTGAGCAGACCAAGGTCAAGTACCTCAGTCTAATCATCTCACACAGAATGGTGGAGATGGACTCTGCAAAGGTGGCTGGTGTGGCAGAGTAGCCAGAGCTAAAGAACAAGAAGGAGGTGCAAGCCTTCTTAGGCTTCATCAACTTTTACCAGAGGTTCATTCAGGACTTCTCTCACCATGTGCATCTACTGTTTGACAACAGCATATGGTGTTGGGAGGCCCTGCAATGAGATGCCTTTGGTGCCTTCAAGCAAGCAGTTACCTTGAAATGAAACCTGTCCTCCTCTCTCCCAACAAAGCCTCTCCCTTTTGGGTCAAAGCAGACAGGTCCAACTTTGCTATGAGGGCGGTGCTCTCCCAAGAGTCAAAGGAGGATGGTAAGTGGCATCCTGTAGCCTTCTACTCAAAGAGTCTGAATGCAGTAGAAAGGAACTATGAGATCCACAATAAGGAGATGCTCACTATCATTCAATTCTTTGAAGAATGGCAGCATTTCCTTGAGGGCACTAGGGATAAGTTTGAAGTTTGGACAGACTACAAGAACCTCAAGTACTTCCAGACAGTGAAGAAGCAAAACTGCCAGCAGGCTTGTTGGTCCCTGTATCTGGACAACTTTGACTTCTCACTACACCACAAACAAGGCTAGAGCATGGACAAGCCGGATGCATTGTTCTGGAGAGCTTACTATGGAATGGGAGCTGAAGATAACAACAACATCATCCTCCTCAAGCCCAAGCTCTTCACCATGCATGCTCTGGAAGGTGTGGCAATCCAAGGAGATGAGATGGACATCCTCAGAAAGATCTGCCAAGGGAACTGGCAGAGTATACAGGAGGACATGGTGGCCTAGGCAGCTTGGACGTCACAGGCCAATAAGGGTAAGGGGGTGAAGTCAGTATGCACCAATGAATGGTGTGATAAAGGGGACTGCTAACCTTTTACAGGCGCATTTACATGCCCAACATCCCCAACTTGCAGTGCCAAATTGTCAACCAACACTACAACTTTCACATTGCTGGGCACTTCAGGCATTGGAAGACTCTGGAGTTAGTGTTGCACAACACTGGTGGCCCCAGATGTTGTGGTACATGGGTTCCTACATTAGCACCTGTGACATTTGCCTGCAGACAAAACCCCGGCACCAACTCCTAATGAGTCAGCTCAACCCCCTTCAAATCCCAGTAGAGGGGTGGAGCATAGCCTCAGTGGACTTCATTGTTGAACTTCCAGATGCACATGGCTACAATGCCATCATGGTGATGGTGGACCTCTATGGTAAGTGGGCACACTTGATTCTCACACACACTACCTGCTCTGCCATGGGGACTGCCAACCTCTACTGGAAGAACATCTAGAAGCTGCACAGTCTTTCCTCCACTTACATCTCCATTTGTAGGCCTCAGTTTGTGGCAGAGTTCACTTGCAAGCTATACCACCTCCTCGGCATGAAGCTGCACACCTTCATGGCATACTACCCTCAGTTCAATGAGCAAACAGAGAGGGTCAATCAGCAGGAGCTAAAGTAGTACCTGTGCCTGTTCTGTAATGAGCAGCAAGACAACTGGGATGAGCTGCTGCTGGACACAGGGCTCCAGTACAACAACCATGTCCATGCATTGACTCAGTACTCTTCCTTCCTCCTGGACACCAGTTGCCACCCTCATATGGGCTTCAAACCCCATGCATGTCCCTCAGACAACCTGGCTGTGAATAAGTTCATAGAAAAGATGAAGATGGTGCAGGACTAGGCAAAGGCCACTCTGAGCAAGGTGAAGGACAACATGGCCCACTACTACAATTGTGGTTGCACCCCGGCCCTGGAGTACAAACTAGAAGACCATGTCTACCTTGATGTGTCTGATATTACTATAACATAGCCTTCACAGAAGCTGTCCCACTGCCATCCAGGACTGTTCCTGGTGAAGTGGAAAGTATGCCCTCTGGCTTACCAGCTGTGCCTCTCAGTCAGTCTGCATCAGCTCCACCCAGTGTTCAACATAGTAAAGCTCTTTCCAGTGCTAGAGGACCCTAATTGGGGCCGTTGTCCTAGGCCACCACTCCCTCTAGTCCTGGTGGGCAATGATGAGCAGTACAAGGTAAAGGAAATACTGAATAGCTGCCTGTTCAGGCAGAAATTGCAGTTCAAGGTGAAGTGGAAAGGCTACAGTTTAGAAGATGTATCTTGGGAACTACAGGAGAATGTTTGTGCACCAAGATTGGTCCAGGACTTCTACCAGTGGTAGCCCAATGCACTGAAGGCTATTTGCGGAATCTACCCCATGTTGCCTGCTGACGTGGCTCTCTGGGATTTCTTCTACCCCATGCGTCAGGATGCTGCATCCTAAGGGGGGGTGATGTCAGGGGATACTCTGCTCACCCCCAGGCTACCTCCAGGGATTCCCCATTCAACTCCCACTCATCTCTGGAGCATCTCCAGAGATCCACATTCCCTCATTCATTGGTCTCCCAGGCTCAACTGCTGAACCCCAGGAGCTCAATCATTTGTCCCTGGAGTTTGATTGTTTGCCTCCAGAGCGTAATTGATTTCCCCTTTGAGATAGTCCAGTGGCTTAGGTGTACTGTACAGTCTGTTCCCATGCTTTCTGAACTCTTGGAAGCACCTCCTTTGGCATAGGAGTTCCTCAGACTTGTTCTCTTTGGATCTTCTTCTGCCAGATGTAGCTACGGCTTGTAAAATATTGTATGGTACTGAATGCATCTTTGGATCTCCCTCTGCCAGCTGTGTAATTGCACTATAGCTCTAGAAGTCACCTTTACAGAAAGCCTTTTCCTTGTGGCTTCCACACATATTGCTTTCCATCTCACCCAATACTGTTTATCTTTGTCTTATCTGTCCATACCATCTTCTTCCAGTTCTCCACAGTCCAGTTCTGGATACTCTTGAGCCCATTTAAGTTATAGGTGCTAATGTCTAGCTTTAAACATAGGAACTTTTCTCTTTGTAACAGACTAATACTCCAGTTCCTTTAGCACATTCTAGACAGTATAAGGAGAGCCAGGGTTGGAAATAATGTTGTTGATAAAATTAGTGGCTTGGACAGCCATAACAAGTCTTCTAGTTGAAATATGTTGAACAATAGTCTGTTTATCATGTGGAGTAAGCTTAACATGATGGCTTCTAGGATGTCCTTGTTTACTTCCAACTCTCTATCAATCCTCCCAATAGTAGACTTCCCTAGATCAGTTTTAGCATGAATCTGATGCAGAGAGTACCCTTCAGCAAGAAGAAAAGCAACAATAGAGTGTTGTGCAGGAGAAGTAGCTTTCATGATGATGGTTGAAGGTTAAAATGTGGTTTAACCAACTTGAACCACTCTCAAATATATTCAAGCATGGTCACATGACTCTGTTCTATTTCCACATGCAACTTAATTTTTATTTCTGACTAACATAGGAATAAATCTGCAACTAAAGGAATGTTGCTAGATCAACACTTTGTAAAACATTATTGCAGTGAGTTGGTGTTGCAGATGCAATAGCATCAATTAAGCTTGCAGAAGAGCAAGATGAGCAGGGAAGATATAGCCAATATATAACACAATAGAAAAATGATACATTACTTGTTACAAGGGGCTAGTGAATTACTTGCGTAACAGTCATTGCATTTACCTAATCTATAGTAAGGGTGAATACCCTTGGTAGCACCAGCCTAGGCCTTGATCAGTTCCAGCATCATAGCATCATTGCCCAGCACAACATTAGTTGTGGGATTGACAAGCTCTGATTCCATTGTTGGTGGGGCCAAGGGCTCTCTGAAGCAGGGATCTCTATCAACATGAGCTCAATTAGCACAATGTTAGTTGCAGCAGCCTGTAGTGGTAGTGTACTATGTGCTGAAAAGTGTTTTCATAGGTGGACCTAGTTTGAGCCCATTCCAATGTAGTAATAGAGGCCTTTGGTCTCAAGATTTTCAGGCAGTACATGCTTTTTGTTGTGTTTGAACATGATGCAATACCAGTCATCCTCAGATATTTCATGCCACTCATCCCATTGCAGAATGTGTAAGGGGGACAATCTCATTCCAAGGTCTCCAACTCTAGTTCTGGCTTAGTTGTATATATTACTTTTCTCTAGTTCATGGACTGACTGCCAGGGCCTGGCACCTACTCCTTCTCATCAGCATTAGTCATCTTGGCTGAGTCATCTGACCTCTATTTCTCCTTTGATGTATTGTTGTCATTTCCACTTAGCACACTGGGGCCTGCTTATCACATATAGTATTAGTCATACACTGGCTCAAAAAACTTCCCCAATGTTTGGCCTTTTTGGAAAGATTCATATGATGTGCAACAATTACCTAAGCAAAAGATTGTAGAAGTGCACATGACATGCAACTGCATCCTGGCTTCATAAGGGTGTATAGATCATGTTATTTGGACAAGAACTTGCTTATTAATAAATCAAACAAAATATTCAATCATTGGGGCAGTTTTTTTACCCACTCTAATTTACTCTAATTTTCGGGATATCCAAAGTTGTATTAGCAGGTGGCTACAGTGTACAGGGCTAGCTACTCACCTGGCAGAGGGATATCCAAAGAGAATAAGTCTGAGAAGTCCCTATGCCAGGATGTGGACACTTCTGGGGCCCCAGAAGCATGGGAATCAACTGTATAGTACATATAAGCTACTGAAAAAGGAGTGTGGGAATAAAAGATGAAAAACTCGGACATTGCCAGAGAATGGATTGGTAATGTCCATCAGGTGATTGTGCCAAGTCAGGTGGTCAGAAAAGGGTCAGATGACCAGGAAGGGATCAGATGACCTTGAGAACAATGTCAGGTGATCAGAAATGCGGACACAATATGTACAGAGAATATCTAAAGGGGAGAAGAAGAGAAAAGGAAGGGGAAAAAGGAAAGGAAACAGGAGAAAGGAAAGAAGAGGGGATGGTCCTGTGGATTGTCCCCTTACATTACCCCCCTTCTAGGTTGCAGCACCTCAATGCAAGCCATGCTGACTGGAAGAGCATTGGTAATAGAATGTACAGTCCTCACATGAGCCTGGGGGCATTTGGGTGCCAGTCATAGAATTCCTTCACCTGGATGGGGGCCCTAATGCCCTCTGCTGGTTCCCAGGAAGCATCCTTGTATCCATAGCCCTTCCACTTGACCTGGTATTGGAGCTTGCAACAAAAGATGCGACTATCTAGGATTGCCTCAACCTCATAGTGCTCCTTGTTGTCCACAATTACTGGCGGTGGTGGGGGATCCACTCACCGGCTTGTGATAGGATTGGCAATTGCCAGACAGAGTTTGATCACATGGAAGACCAGATGAATCCTGCGCATTGCGCAGGGTAAGCACAGACGGTATGAAAGACAACCCATGATGCGTTCAACCACATATGGGCCCAGGAACTTGTGAGAGAGTTTCTTGGATGGGCACATGGTTTGAATGTCCTCTGCATCTAGATAGACCTTATCTCCCAGGAGGTATTCTAGTGCTGGGGTTCAGTGCTGGTTCTAGTACCGGGCCATGTCATCCTTGGCCTTGGCTAGGGCTGCCCTTGCCTCATCCTGTGCTTTCTTCATGCAGTTCACAAACTCATTGACTGACTCATTCTGTGAGGGATGTTGATGTGGTTCAAAGCCCATATGAGGGTTGTGCCCGGTGTCTAGCAAGATGGGGGTGGCCTAGGTTGCAGAGTGCACATGGTTGTTGTACTGGAATTCTGCGTCTGGAAGGAGTTCATCCCAGTCATCCTGCCACTCGCTGCAGAAGATCCAGAGGTACTGTTCCAACTCTTGGTTGACGCACTCTGTCTGGCCATCCAACTGAGGGTGATATGCAGTAGAGGCCTGAAGTCTGATTCCTAGCAGCCAGTACAGCTCCCTGGTGAATTTGGCAATGAACTGAGGACTCCAATCGGACACAAAGGCATTGGAGAGGCCATGGAGCTTCCAGACATTCTTGCAGTACAGGTTTGCAGTGCCCAGGGCAGAGCAGGTGGTAGTAGTGGGGATGAAATGCGCTCTCTTCCCAACACTGTCTATGACAACCATAATAGCATTGTAACCATGCACATCTGGTAGCTCCGAGATGAAGTCGACCAAGACCACACTCCACCTGTCTTTGGGGATGGGGAGAGGGTGCAGCTCACCCATGGGTGCCTGGCAGGAGGGCTTGGTCCTGAGGCACATGTCACAGGTACTGGTATAGGTTCCAATATAGCGCAACATCTGGGGCCACCAGTAGTTATGCGATACCAGCTCTAGAGTTTTTTAGCATCCAGGATGTTCTGCAACCTTAGAATCATGGTGCTGCTCCACAATCCGTTGCCTCAGCTCCAGGTCATTTGGCACGTAGATGCGTCCCTGGAAGATGAGAATTCCCTGGTCCAACCTCCACTCCTGACTGTGAACAAAACGAGTCTCCCTCTATCAACCTGCTTTGAGTGTTGCTGCAGCCCTGGCCACTACATCCTCATGAAGCTCCTCTTGATTGCCCTCTGGAATGTCTGCCAGGATGGATACCTCCTCTCCCTGGATCACCAAATCCTCAAGTGCCCAAATCACAAACAGCTCTAGCCTGAGCAGGACAATATTTTCATTGTCATCTGCTTCAGTCCCGTGGTCTGCCCAGCATGACAATGCATCTGGTTTACCCATACTCTGACCTGGCCTGTGGTGAAGTGTGAAGTCAAAGTTAGCCAGGTAGAGGGACCAGCGGGCCTGTTGTCGGTTGAGCTTTTTTGCAGTGCAGAAGTACTCTAGGTTCTTGTGATCCATCCAGACTTCAAACTGATGTTGGGCCCCTTCTAGGAAATGACACCACTCTTCTAAGGAATGGATGATTGCCAGCATCTCCTTGTCATGGATCTCATGATTACGCTCCATGGCATTGAGACTCCTGGAGTAGAACGCAATAGGGTGCCACTTCCCATTGTCCTTAGACTGTTGGGAGAGGACAGCTCCAGTTGCAAAGTCTGAGCTGTCTGCCTCCACATGGAATGGCAGGTTGTTGTCAGGGGAGATAAGAACCAGTTGGGAAGTCACTGCACATTTCAGGGTCTCAAAGGCTGTCTGTTGAGTGTCTGTCCACTGCCAAGGCTGGTCTTTTGAAGTCAGGTCAAAGAGAGGGTGGGCATGATGTGAGAAGTTCTGGATGAACTGCTGGTAGAAGTTGGTAAAACCTAGGAAGGATTGAACCTCCTTGTTCTGGGGTGCCAGCCAGTCTACCACTTCAGCTACCTTCACTGGGTCCATCTCTGCTGTTCCATGTGAGATGATGAGTCCAAGGTATTCCACTTGGGTCTACTCAAACTCGCACTTCTCAGGTTTGAGATAGAGCTGGTGTTGGTGGAGTTGTTCCAGAATCAATTGTACAATGCAGCAGTGCTCCTCCAGGGTCTTGCTGAAGATGAGGATGTCATCAAGGTACACACACACTACTCCCTCTGCAACAAGATCATGGAAGATGTCATTCATCATGGTCTGGAATGTAGCAGGGCTATTGGTGAAGCTGAAGAACATGACCAGCAGTTCGAACAACCCTCAGTTTGTCTGGAATGCTGCCTTCCACTCATCTCCTTCCTTAATGCACATGTTGTTATAGCCCCAGCAGACATCTAACTTAGTGAAATATCATGCGCCACAGACTTGGAGATGAGGGGGAGGGGGTAGCAATTCTTGACAGTGAGGGTGTTCAACACCCAATAATCCTGCACTAGCTAAAGGGAGCCATCTTTTTTCTTGATGAAGAAAATGGGAGAGGCCATGAGCAACCTTGAAAGGGCGAATTCTACTGGACTCAAGGTTCTTCTGAAGGAAGGCATCGAGCTTGTCCTGCTCCTTTGGCGCAAGCGGATAGACCTTGCAATTTGAGGGCTCTGCATTGGGGACTAACTCAATGGCATGATCCTACTGCTTGCACTCTGGGGAGTCAAAGGAGGTCTTGGAGAATACATCCTCAAAATCATGGAGGTAGTCCGGTACAGCATCTCAGAAGAACTTTGGCTGCATGTTCCAGGTGAAGGCCTTTGCCAAATGCTGCAACGTGGTCTGACTGGCACGGATCTCAGCAGTGTCTGGTGGTTGGGGTGGTAAGGCTGCCAGGATCTGATTGCCTTCCTCAATGACTTCATCTGGAGTGTTAGGCTCCAGAGTTCCCTGCAAGTCACTACTGCTAGCCTATTCCAATTCGGGGTCTCCTCTTGGTTCTGGAGCTTCCTTGTGAGGGGCCTCCTTACAAGGGAATGCTAAGGGAAGAGGGTCCAACAGGTCTAGGTCAGGGTAGGGCAGGGGACCCCATCAACAGGCTCAGACCACAGCTCGCTCCCAGACATGGGCACAACACTCTGATCTGGCTTCCTCCACGCATGTGGAGCACTGACGTGGACACCGACTCATTTTGACTTCCTCCATAGACCAGTCAATATCTGGATTATGTAGATGCAGCCAGGTGTAACCTAGAATCATGTCTTGCTTCCCAAGACTGGTAATGGCAAACACTGCCTGCTCTGCATGGTTGCAATAGTAGAGGATGCACTCCATCACACACTGGATAGAGCCAGCTTTGTTGAGAGTACTGTCAATGTTGTATACAGGGTTGGGTCGGGTCAGTGGTTGGGTGGTCAGCTGATGCTTCTCAACAAATGTGGCATCCATGAAGAGTCCATGGCTCCACTATCCAGCAGAGCCTGGACATGCTGTGTATGCTGCATGTTGGTAGTCTCTAGCTCTACCTCAAGGGAGTGAGAGGTAGCGGATGGAATGGAGGCCACAACATATTGATGTTGGAAGTCGCCGCTCCCAACTAGGGATGTGTGCTTAGAGAGGAGGGGGAGGCTTGGCAGGTGCTGGAGGAAGCAGAGGTAGTATGTCTGTGGAGGTTTTAACAGGTCTGCATACCAAAGAATCAACAATGAGAGTTATATTTGGGGATTCTACAGAAAGACATGCAAAACAGTTGGAGCTGAGCAGTGGAGGCATGCGGTCTATTCACTGCGATGCTGAAAATCCTCTGGCATATCGTCTTCCTCAGCCTCTGGCACCCTATCTGCCACCTCTGGGGAGAGCATGCTCGCTGCATCCTTGGTCACCAAGAGCTTCATGATGAGTGCATCCTGCTCATCAGTAGACAGATAGCAGATGTCAAGCTTGTGGGCCCAGTGACTGAGCTTCCCACATTGGCAGCATGCAGAGGTGAGGACTCCTCCCCTCCTCCGAGCAGTGTCAATGTCCATGGGGACCCCCATGGAGATCTTTGCTGCTGATGATACATCTGCCTCACACGAGGCAGACAATAAGAGTCAAATATTCAACCCAATATACCCAAAAGAATGCTGAAAACTGTAAGTGTTAGTCAAAAACTGTAGACATGGGCAGACTCACCAACCTAAAACTCACAAAAAACCCACAAACCTGGCCAGCGCAGCAGTAAATGTGCGGTAACGAGGCAGTAAATTGATGAAGTCAGGAATAGCCAAGGAAGTGGCAGTGCTCAGCAAAAAAAACAAGATATTGGCATCAGTTCCGATATTGGCACTGCCACCACTCCATCCCGTCACTCTGTTCCAAAAACTTTGTGCTCCTCCCTTGAAACTCCTCCCATAACCAACCCACTGCAGCCACAAAATCATAATGAAGCAAGCTTGAGAGAAGGACAAGGACCCAGAAGGACATGAAGATAAAGCGAGGAGAGAGTAGGCCAGCAGTGGAGGAGGGATTAGCCTGTTGGGACAACCCATGCACGTCCTGCATTGGCAGAGGCAGTACCCAAGTGCCCAGACCCAGTAAAAGCAGCAACTGAGGGTCTGGGCATGGCAACGCGTTACCTTGATACCGAAACACATGCCATGCACGATGGTCTGTGCACTGAAGGAGAAAGTATAAAGGGAAGGCAAAAATGGGGAATCAGGCAGGTAATCACCTTGCCATGGCTCAGGGTCCCCAGGGAGTGGACTACTTAGGCCTGCAAGCAATTAGATTTACTTCAGGATTTAGTAATAATACTATTTGCATCCCAATTTCAAGTGTGAATTATATTTTACATTCAAATTAAATCAATAAAAATTATAATATTATTACAATGTGTGTGCGCATGTAACTTAAACCCCCAGAACCTTGTGAACTGGAGTTTTACATTTTACATCTAAGTTTAGTTCAATTCCACTTGAACAACTTAAGAATAAATGAAGACTCACATTTCGCATCACTGAGCCACTGTGGGAATCCAAGGTGCTGGACCTCGTGCAGCTGGAGTAGCTGCGGGCGCAGGTAGCGGGGCGGGTGCCCAACAAGCAGGTGGCTTTGCAGGAGTGGGGAGCATTAGTGGGCATGACTGAGAAGGGTGGAACTGTCACGACCCCGCCATCTCCAGACCCTCATGCACTGCTCCAGCCCCATTGCACACCCCCGCACCCCCTTGCACACCTCCAGGACCACCAACAACCCCTCAATGCTGCACCGGCAACACCCGCGGCCATCTCCGAACAGATCCCTGGCCATCACCAAACCCCGGCATCTCGGCCAACACGTCACCCCAAGGCTTCCCTGTCACCAGACACATCCAGACCCCCGGCATCCCGGCCATCACATAACGTTCCGCAACATTCCTCCTGCAAACTGTCGGCATGTCACAGGGCCCCCTGCTTCTGTGGCACTGAGGGGTGCCACCACCACACACCACGACCACCAACCTGCCCAATGCAAGACCACCGTAACCTGCGCCAGCACGCACCAACAACTACCATGACCCCAGGGCTGGGAGCCAGTCCCGAGACTTAGCCGGAGGAATCAGATGCCTCGGTCCTGGGCTAGAATCCTACCCGGGACTTAGCGGAAGGGTAGTACATAAACCATAGGATAGCATACGAGTCAGGTAGTCTTGATATTAACCATAGTTCTCTGTGTTTCTGTATTCTCTGTCTCTGTCTCTATCTCAATCTATTCTCTTGCCTCTCTCTCTCTCTCGTCTTGTCTCTCGTCCCTCGTCTCCATGCCTCATGTTTCCGTTCCGTGACTCATATCTCTGTTTCCTATCTCTCCTCCATTTCTCTATCTTCTGTTCCATATCTCTTCCTCTCTATTCCTACTCTCTGTTCTGTGTCTCCTCTTGTCCCCCGGTTACTTGACCAATCCACCCCCCATCCGTTCCATACCTAGCTCTACCCACTCCTGAACCTACCTCCGCCCCCACAATCAATACTACCCTCCCGTTCCCCGTTCCCTCCCCCATTACAAACCCCCCTACCCCCCAAACCTGTGTTCCTCCCCGGAGCACTTTTGAACCTTGCGCGTGCCGCTACTTGTACCCTGGAGCGTCCGGACTTCACCCCAGACCACTTGTAGCTGTACCGGAGCTCCCAAGAAGCCCCGGACCTGTACTTGGCCTCCCAAGCTCGCCTAGTAAGGACTTACCAGTGTAGCTGAGCCCGTGTTGTCAGCAGGACCCTGACAGGAACACTTCAAACTGTCAGTCTATGTGAGTGTTTTGGTCTACCAGACACACCGTTGCAATCCAGCCTTCTATGTTGTTGTCCTGGGGTTGTCCTTCTACCATGCTATCAATCCACTTATGGGTTGATGGGTCCAGCCCGCACCAGAAACAAAGGACCAGTTGCGTGGACCTGGAGAACCCAGAGTGCCAAACCAACTGTTTGAACCCGTCCACATATGTGTCAAGGGTGCAGCCCTGTTGGTGATAGGAGGTGCCCTCTAGCATGAAGGCCTTACGTTGCGCCTTGTCCAGGTGCATGAACTCAAAAAGGAACCAAGACTCAAAGGCAGCCCAGTTGGGGAACATGTTGGTGTTGTCCTCCAAAATCTCCTGTGCCAAATTGGCCACACAACGCCCACTTAATCATTTGCATTGGGTTGCTAAAGGATGATGCATGCAAACTAATGTACAGTTCTCAGGCAGTCAGGACCTGGCAGCCTTGCACCTGATCTCCATCAAAAGAAGAGGGAGGGGCTGCTTTGATTGCAGATGAGGTCTTGGAGACTATCATCATTGCGAGAGGAGGCAGCAGGGTGACAGTCACTGCCGGGAGGACTCCAGAGGTAGAATGATCCAGAGTTGGCAATGAGGGAGCATGGGAGAGAGCCAAGGGGCTGGGGGTGACCCCTAAGGAAGCGGAGCACATGGAGGAGATGAGTTCTTCAAGCTGGACCTGCATGGTAGAAAGCTGCTGAGAGAGAGCAAGCTAGGTGGTGTTGGAGGTGGAGAGGCCCTGTTCTACAGCCTATAACCAAGCATAGGTGTCGTCCTGAGCAGAGGCAGAGGTGCCTGGGGCAGGAGGGAGTGTCTGAGGCTGGGGTAGCAGGCATGATAGAGGAGGAACCAAGAGAGGACTGGTGGGGGAGCTAACAGGCAGAAGTGGGGCCCTGGAGGCAGAAAAGAAGCAGACAGGAGAGCACAACTGCTTGGGTGAACCCAGACCAGTTAGAAGAGACTTATTCTGCTGTAAGAGCAACCTCAGAGAGCTGTGGAACTCACACAACTGGCAGAGGGATATCCAAAGTTGTATTAGCAAGTGGCTACAGTGTACAGGGCTAGCTACTCACCTGGCAGAGGGATATCCAAAGAGAATAAGTTTGATAAGTCCCTATGCCAGGATGTGGACACTTCTGGGGCCCCAGAAGCATGGGAATCAACTGTATAGTACACATAAGCCACTGAAAAAGGAGTGTGGGAATAAAAGATGAAAAACTCGGACATTGCCAGAGAATGGATCGGTAATGTCCATCAGGTGACTCTGGCAAGTCAGGTGGTCAGAAAAGGGTTGGATGACCAGAAGGGAATCAGATGACCTTGAGAACAATGTCAGGTGATCAGAAATGCGGACACAATATGTACAGAGAATATCTAAAGGGGAGAAGAAGAGAAAAGGAAGGGGAAATAGGAAAGGAAACAGGAGAAAGGAGAAAGGAGAGAAGAGGGGATGGTCCTGCAGATTGTCCCCTTACATTAACACTTGTTGCCTTTGTTAAGCACCATACAGGTGCCCTTGTTTTGCCTTTGTTAAGCACTATACATGTGCTCTAGTCAAGCCTTTGTTAATGCTAGCACCTATGGCTAGCAACTCATGTATTCCCATTAACTCTACCTTTACCTCTTGATGACCTTCTGAGTCTTAATTCACAGATCTCTCACCATGGCAGTTTGGTAGCAACACTAATGGCTGTACCATTACTTCCTACCATTTACTCCTACTTCCTTACCAACTCCAACCTCACATCAACCTTAATGGGTTTCTGGGACTGTGCTTGACTCCTCTCACACACACATAACTCTACTACTTGCTAGCTACCCTATCTGGCTGGTCTTGTTGGTTGTTTCCTGCATGGCAGCTAGGTGGCAAGTCAGTGCATCAACGAGGTTCAAGACAGGCTAAAGGAGGCTCCCAGACTAAAGCTAGAGACTTCTTCTGCTGTAAGGGCAACCTCTGGGAGCTATGGCTCAATCACACAGCTGGCAGAGGGAGATCCAAATATGCATTCAGTACTGTACAGTATTCTATAAGCATAGCTACACACTGGGCAGAGGGAGATTCAAAGAGAACAAGTCTAAGGAATCCCTCGGCCAGAGAGGGTGCTTCCAAGGGTTTGGGGAGCACAGAAATGGACTGTACAGTACACCTAAGCCACTGGACCATGCCAAAGGAGAAATCTGGTAACTAACAGAGCTCCAGAGGCAAACAATCAGACTCTGGGGATGAATGATTGAGCTCCTGTGATTCAGCAATTGAGCCTGGGAGACTAATGAGCTGTCATGACCCTGCCACCTCCAGACCCTCATAAGCTGCCCCAACCTCGGCACACACCTCCTCTGCACCCCTCACACACCTCCAGAGCCACCAACAACCTCACAATGCTGCATTGGCAACACCCGCGGCCATCTCTGGACAGACTCCCAGGCATCACTGGACCCCGGATCTCGGCTGACACATCACCCCAAGGCTTCCCTGTCACCAGATACACCCAAATCCCCAGCATCCTGGCCATCACATAACATTCTGCAACATTCCTCCCATGAACCAGCCCACCTGCTTCTGTGGCATTGATGGGCACCACGACTGCCAACCTGCCCTATGCAAGACAGCCGCAGCCCGCGCCCAGCATGCCCTGACAACTGCCACAACCCCGGGGCTGGAAGTCTGTCCTGGGGCTTAGCCAGAGGACAATCAGATGCTACAGTCCTGGGCTAGAACCCTGCCCTGGACTTAGTGGAAGGGTAATATATAAACCATAGGATAGCATATGAGTTGGGTAGTCTTGATATTCACCATAGTTCTCTGTAGTCTCTGTTTCCATTCCAGTCTAGTTTCGTGTCTCCATCCTCTTTCTCTTGTCTCGTCTCTCGTATCTCGTCTCCATGCCTTGTACTTCCATTCTGTGACTTGTATTTCTGTTCCGTTTCTCTCCTCTATCTCTCTACTTCCTGTCTCGTATCTTTTCCCCTCTATCTCTGTCTCCTGTTCCGTATCTCTTATCATCTCCCAGTTTCCTGATCAATCTATCTCCTATCTGTTCCATACCTATCCCTATCAACTTCCAAACCTACTTCCATTCCCCAATCAATACAATCTTCCCGTTCCCCTCTCCATTAAAAACCCCAGTCCCCTGAACTTGTGCTCCTCAACCCGGAGCACTCTTGACCTCGCGCACGTCACTACTTGTACCCCAGAGCGTCTGGACCTCATCCCGGACCACTCGTAGTTGTACTGGAGCTTCCAAGAAGCCTCCAAGAAGCCTTGGACCTGTACTTGGCCTCCCAAGCTCACCTAGTAAGGACTCGCCTGTGTAGCTGAGCCCCCATTGTCAGCGGGACCTGACATAATATCAAGACTCTACCTTACCCCGTACTCAATGGCTATGTACACCTACGCCTACACCCCTGCAGGGTACAACTACTATGGCCAACCCATTGCTGAGGGCCCATATGCCATTAGCTTTCTCCACACTCCCTACCCCGCACTCTCCATCGAACACTACCCCACCTTACCCCCACACCACTGGGCCCCAGACCTGAACTCCATACCCTACGGACCCTCAATCAGCCAGGGTCTACCTCCAGACTGGCGCTACAACCCTTGGCTAAACTACCCTGGGACACACCCCCGAACCCTACCCAGTGGATTGCCCAAAACCCTGCCCAATGCTTGGGGCTCTGCCAGTGCTGCATTCTTTGCCCCAGGACCCTACCTCCCCTACCCAGCCCCAGTCCAAGAACCCCTCAACACTATCCACCCCCAATGCCCCCAGCCCACGGCGGCTCCACCCGCACACACTTCACCCTCCCCTCTTGCATGCCAGCAATGAGTTGAGGCCTATGTACAGCAGTGTAACAATGTCTTGCATTTGCTGCATATCACCCCTGCCACCTTCTCCCAGTGCACACATGCTCTCCTCATCCCCTGCCCACTCTTTCCATGTACAATGGGAAGAACCAAACCAACCCCAGGACCAGGCCCCGCCTCCGGCCCAATGCCAGCAGCGAGAGCTCAATGCTGCCTCGGCAACCCTCCAATTTCTGAACCCAGAAGGGGGCCTCTTTGACCAACCCGCTGCCCGCTGATACGACCCAGTCAGCGCTGGCTGCCCCACAACAACAAGTCGAACCAAGCACGTGACCTCAGCACGTGACCGCTACCGCCTGACCGCTAACCGACCCTTCCCTTAACGGCCCAGACGACCTTGCGACAATCCAGGCCCCTCTCTATGGCCCCCGACATGCATTATCATGTGCAACCGCTACGCTTACTATCTCGTACCGGTTTCCCCTTTTATTGCCTTACTCCTGACATGCATTATCACATTATCACATGCAACCGCTATGCTTACTGTCTATTACTGGTTTCCCCTTTTATCTATCACCTTACGTACCTATAAATACTGCCCTGTCAGTAGCTACAAAACATCAAATTGTACCAGAGTCTAGTCCCCACTTCAGACTACGCTTAAGATCTCATTCACGCTCTTGCTTCGTTAACGGCTGATTTGGGTTTACCCAGTCCAGTCTCCTTCGCTCCACGTGCTCAGCCCGACAGTATTGTTGGACTAGCACTCGTCGCCTTCGTTAAGCACCATACAGGTGCCCTCGCTTCGCTTTCGTCAAGCACCATACGGGTGCCCTCGTTTTGCCTTCGTTAAACACTAGCGCTTACGGCTAGCGGCTCGTATATTTCCGTTAACTCTCCCATTATTCCTTAACGACCGTTTGGGTCTTTGACAGATTTCTCACTTAGCGACGATTCGGCCCAGACACTAGCGGCCGCACCATTCTCTCTTACTGCCTTCTCACACTTCCATACCAGCTCTGACCTCTTATCTCCTTACCGGGTTTCTGGGACTTTGCTTGACTCCTCTCAAACACACGTGATGCTACTACTTGCTAGCTATCCCTATCTAGCTGGTCTTGTTGATTGTTTCCTGCACGGCAGCTAGGCGGCAAGTCAGCACATCATTTTGGAGCCCACCACGAGGGGTTCTATAGCAAAATTCCACTGGAAACTCGCCTCCAGGCCAAAAACCGCTTACATCTTGTTACCGAAGCTTCACTCCCCGTTATCCCTTTTGACATTCCCCCTCCTTCGCCGTTAACACCCTTAACGACTCCGCCTCGTAACCTTGAAGAGGAACTCGCTACTGCTAGGGAACTTCTCGATGTTACCGAACTCCTAGAGAACTTCCCAGGCCATCACATTGACAACTTCCTTGACGCACCGCTACCACCGTTATCCCCAGACCCCTATCCCCCAGTTCAATCCTCTATGCCCTTACCAACACCCGTTAACCCTGCCGCCATGGGTGATGCCCGTCTTTCCCGTCATATGCCACCCCGCAACGACTCTACCGCACCTAAATGGGACGAGAGTTGCCCTCGAGAGCTCGCACAGTATTTCTGCGAGCTCGAGTATCTCTTAGCGGACTGCTCCGTTAACGACAATAACCAAAAAAAGGAATACACCGCTCGATACGTATTGTATGACACCGCGGAGACCTGGCTTGGCTTGCCGGAGTTTAGTGACCATACTTATGCCGAGAGGAAGATAGCGGTCTTTCGTTTATATCCTGGCGCTGAAGAATCTGCCCGTTACACTCTTCAGGATCTCGAGCGACTCGTTAACCAGACCTTCTCGGCTGGTATCTCTGCTCTCGGACACTTCTCGGATTACTATAGGGACTTCCAGCACCTGGCACGTTGGCTCCTGGCTAAAGGCAAAATCTATCAAAATGAGGAATGCCATCTGTTCCAGCAAGGCATACCGACTTTGCTATGGTCCAAACTCGTCCGCTGTCTTGAAATCACCCTTCCCGACCATCACCCAGAGGACCCCTATGAGGTAGAGCAAGTCTTTGAAGCTGCCAAATGGGTTCTGAAGGGTATTGACACCGCTACGACTTCGAAAAAGCCGACGACCGCTAACGCTAAGATGCCCACCGTTAATACCGCCGCTCCTGTACCAACCACTATCATTAAAAAGGAACCTCTCGACATCGCCGCCGCCGCTATTGTTAACACTCTCGCGCATATGGAGGAAAAGATGGCTGCATTGACTGCCAGTAACAGCTCTCAGTCCTGCGCCTCTCGACCTCTTAGCGACAGTTGCCACTTCTGCGGTGAAACCGGTCACACAATGGTACGAGGCAATTGCGTTAAGCTCGAAAGCTTCATCAGTCAAGGCAAAATCTGTCGGAACCACAAAGGCAAGGTTGTCTTACCGTCTGGCGCTATGATCCCCAACTATGTTGGCAAACGGCTCTATATGGAACGCGTCGACGAATGGCACAGGCTCAACCCCAACCAGATTCTTACCGGCCGACTCAGCGCTAATGCTAACCCTGACGCGGAACAACTCCAAGGCATGTCCCAGACGTTTATTCATGAGGTCTTGCAACTGGCAACTGCTAGCCCAGGAACGTTATCCAGGAAAGAACGTGTCGCTGCCTTAGAATGGGAACTTTATGCTCTACGCCGCCCAGCAGAAGTCTTTGACGGTATCGAGATCCCTCGCGCTAAGGGATACCGACTGGTTCCCCCTAAAGCCACTAACAACTCCGCCACTACCAGTTCTCCCGCCATTAACGAACAAACCGTTCCCACCAGCTCTTCCGCCAGTCCCCCTGCCACTAACGAACACTCCGTCCCTGTCACTAACAAACGTCCTGCCTCTGCCTCTGCTACCGGTACCGCTAAAGTCCCTGAGCCACTGGTCATTAACCACGTTCCCACGGTCAATCCCCCAGTTCACCCATATTCCGGTATCTCATCTCGCTATCAGCCTCCGACTAATCGAAACTTTGGCGCTCCTGACAAATGCCCTGACACTGCTTACCGGAGTACGGCCCCCATTTATGATATCGAACAGTCCAAGCAGGTATTTGACCGGGTTCTTCAGACCAAGCTTACCATCTCTGTCGGCGAACTCTGCTCCCTCTCTAATGACCTCCGGAATCAGTTCAGACATGCCATTACGCCTAAACAAACCGCGCCTCCTAACATCACCGCCTTCCAAGAATCTGCCGATATCATTGACGATGCTCTGCCCTTCTTTTCCCTAAACGACGCTCGTGCTACCGACCCTCTGCTTTCCGACGCCGCTCAAGCCCAAGTCACCTCGATCGACCCGGTGGAAGCGTACATCAAGTCGCTACTGCCTGGTGAGGAGCCGGTCACGTTAATGGTTGCTCAGGAATGTCAGTCTATCCAGTCCATCATGCTCTTGGTTGATAACCGTGAAGAAATCGAGTGTATAGCGGATAGCGGCTCCCAGATCATCTCTATGTCTGCTGAAGTCACTAACTATCTCAGTATCTCCTACGACCCTAGCATCATTCTGAACATGCAGAGCGCTAACGGTACTATGGACAAATCACTCGGTCTAGCTCATAACATCCCTTGCACTGTTGGCAGTATCACCCTGTACCTTCAGATCCATGTCCTGCGCTCGCCTGCTTATGATATCCTGCTCGGTCACCCCTTCGATGTCCTTACCAAGAGTACCGTCGACACACTTAGCAAAACGGAGACCACAAAACACAAAGGAGTCCAAGTCAAGAAGAAATACAAACCCGTCGCGTTGAAGACCAAGCCTGTCGCTAGCCATGTTAGCGAAGACTTTCGAATCGAACAACATATCCTTGGTGACCCCTTAGCGAACATACCCAAGCTTGATCCTAATCCCCTTCCTTTCTTACCGACTCCCTGCTTTACCGACGACCGCAAAGCGACTTTCGCTAAAGAACACAATACCAGCTTTCTTACCCAAGATGAGCTTAACGTACTTGTGGACCTTGTCGCTAAGCAACAAAACGCATTTGCTTGGGAAGACTCCAAACGAGGTAGCCTTCGACCTGACTTCTTTTCCCCTGTCCGCATACCGACCATCCCTCACGTTCCTTGGGTTCAGCACAACCAACCGATACCGCCAGGCCTCAAAAAGGAAATCTGCAAAATCATCCGTAGCAAGATCCAAGCAGGCGTTTACGAACCTTTGAACTCTGCTTACCAGTCCCGCTGGTTCTGTGTCTTGAAGAAAAACAGTAAACTTTGTCTAGTCCACAGCCTTGAGCCATTAAACCAAGTCACAATCCGCCACTCTGGCGTTCCCCCTTTCCCCGACCACGTTGCTGAATCCTTTGCTGGCCGCATTTGCGGCGCTACCCTTGATCTCTACGTTGGCTATGACGAGCGCCTTATTGATCCTGCCTCCCACAACTTAACGACTTTCCAGACACCGTTTGGCGCCCTCCGCTTAGTAATGCTCCCAATGGGATGGACTAACGCCGTGCCCATCTTCCACAATGACGTCACACACATCCTCCAGCCCAAAATCCCCCATAACACCCTCAGCTTCATCGACAATGTTGGTGTTAAAGGCCCGAAGGACTGGAAACTCGTTAACAGCTCACCCACTAAGCATCCCGACAATCCCAACATTTGTCTAGCGCTTTGGGAGTTCTTTGAACTCCAGAACCGTGTCCTTCAGCGCATGAAGTACTGTGGTGGCACTTTCTCCGGTCATAAGCTAGTTCTTTGCGTGCCAACCTTTAAGATCCTTGGCCACGTTTGCACTCCTACCGGCCGAGTTCCTGACAAAAACCATTTAGTGCTATTGGACTGCTGGGGCCCTTGCCAGTCGCTAACCGAAGTCTGCGCCTTCCTAGGTACCGTTGGCGTCCTCCAGATGTTCGTTAAGAACTTTGCCCATCGCGCTCATCACCTAACGAAGCTCACCCATACTGGCATTCCCTTCGAATTTGGACCCGATCAGCTTAACGCCCAGAAAGACCTCGTCAAAGCCTTACACGATGCTAAACCCCTCGTTCCCATCGACTACGAATCCGACAATCCTGTGATCTTAGCGGTTGACACCTCCTACATAGCGGTCAGTTTCTACCTTTGCCAGTGCACAACTGACAATTGCAAGCAACGTCGCTATAACCGCTTCGGTTCCGTCACCCTTAACGAATGCGAAGCTCGCTTCAGTCAACCCAAGCTTGAGCTTTACGGTTTGTACAGAGCCTTGCAGGCACTATGCATGTACCTCTTAGGCGTTAGGAACCTTATCATCAAAGTCGATGCCCGTTACATTAAAGGTATGCTGCAGAACCCTGACATTCAGCCCTCAGCTAGTATGAACCGCTGGATCATGGCTATCCTTATGTTCCACTTCGAGCTTGTACTGCAAGCTTTGACGACGCAATCGTAATGGTGAGCACAAGCTCTTCATACCGGTTGACTCACAACTTCGCATTCTGCACGCTATGCATGACGACCTTGGACACCGCGGTCTGTTCGCTATGAGAGCCGCCCTGCTGGAGCGCTTTTGGTGGCCACAGGTAGCGGCCGATATCGTTTGGTACATTCGCTCGTGCCACATTTGCCAAGTCCACCAAACGACCAAAGCCCTCATACCGCCTACCGTCGCTATCCCCGACGCCTTATTCAGCAAAATCTATATCGACACCATGTTCATGCCACCTTTGAACAAGTTCAAGTATATCATCCAAGGACGCTGTTCGCTAATCCACTACCCCAAATTCCGCATGCTTGCTCGCGAAAATACCGATGCTATCGCTAAATGGCTCTTCGAAGACATCATCTGCCGCTGGGGCGCCCTTAACGAAATCATTACCAATAATGGTCCCCCCATCATTAAAGCTGTCGCTTACCTCGCCAAAAAGTACCACATCAACCAAATCTGCATATCCGATTACAATAAACAGGCTAACGGTATTGCCGAATGACCTCACTTCGACGTTAGGCAAGCCCTTTTCAAGGCCGTTAACGGCGACCAATCCAAGTGGAGCTCAGCCACTTACTCTGTCTTCTGGTCAGAACGTGTTACCGTCCGCCGCCGCATGGGCTGTTCCCCTTACTATGCCGCTACCGGTAGTCATCCCCTATTCCCCGCCGACATCATAGAAGCAACCTACCTCCAGCCCCCTCCCAATTCCCTGTTAACGACTACCGACCTCATCGCTCGACGCGCTATCGACCTCCAACGCAGACAAGCCGATCTCAACCGTTTACATGATACAGTCCTTACCGCCCGCCGGTTAGCGGCTCTCCGTTTCGAACAAGACCACGCCACTACCATTCAAGACTATGACTTCAAGCAAGGAGACCTAGTATTGATGAGGAACACACGCATTGAAGTCACCCACAACAAGAAGATGCGACCTCAATACTTAGGGCCGCTAGTGGTAATCTCACGTAACCGTGGAGGCGCTTACATTCTCTGTGAACTAGATGGATCCGTACTCCACCAACCAGTAGCCACCTTCCGCTTAGTCCCTTATTTCGCCTGCAACCACATCCCTCTCCCTACCGACGCCTTCAACATCGATACCGACCGCTTAAGAATACTAGAAGAAACCGACTTACTCGATGATGAAGACTCCCTTAAACCCGACGAATCATTAGACAATGCCGCCAAAGAAGATTAGAAAACACCATTTCCACTATACACCCCACTCACCGTTAAACCCCCCGAAAACCTTAACGGCTCTTGATAAGCCCTTATTTCTATTGTTTCGTTTCCTTTTTCATCTTTACTTACTTTGCTTCTATTCATCATAGACTTTCTTCCTACATACGCTTGCCGACATATACGCCAACCGTTAAGCCCTCTATTTACTCTTTTCAACTTGTCACCACCATTCCCCATTCGCCTTTCATTAAGAAGCAGTCGTTAAGCGATGTTGCGCAAGCGCCATGATGATCTACTGAGCGTTTATCTTTTTCCACCGTTTATTTTCTTTTTGTTTCCTTCGCGTTCACTCTGCCTTTCGTTAAGACGCAGTCATTAAGCAGCGTTGCGCAAGCACCATGATGATCTACCGAGCGTTCATTTCAAGCCATTTATTTCTTTCTTGACTTGTCACCTTTCTCCTCTATCTATTCCACCGTTCCCTGGCCGCTATCTTACTGGTCAAACCAGTCTCCAAGAAAAACTG